>VCJN01002216.1:0-82846 GCA_006384855.1 Tetraselmis striata | reverse complement strand
ATTCAGATGTGACGTAAATGTGCCCTACTGGTGACGAACGACGACATACGGGCACGATACGGGACGGACGAGGGACGTGGATTTCATACCCAGTAGCGACGACTATCGCGCGCGACCTGTAAAGTACTATATGAATTTCTCGTTTCCATAATTTCATCAAATTGATATGCGCACGCGGGCTCGCGTGTCGCCCGCCGACGCGGAGCACCCGGGCTAAGTACAGGCGGATGTACGCACTCATTGCACATCGCCGCACATCGCTGACCGCACATCGCTGACCGCTGACCCCGCGGTGTGCCGCGATGTGCGGCACGACGGGCGGAGGTGTGGGCGGATGTAGGTGGTACGGTAGGTGGTAGGCGGTAGGTGGTGTTCGTAGGTGCGCGTTTTAATGCAACCGCCCTAACTGCTGATGATTGTGTAACGCCCCAGCACGCGCATGAAGTACGGGGTCGCCTCACGGTCACCGCCGCTCACCGTTGAATCAAGCGCGGACAGCCGCGCACTCGCATCTGTGTTGCCTGCCGGTGGTGGGTTACATCCACCCCAACTCTCAACCCCCCCCCCCCCCCCCCCCCCCCGCCCCCCGCGCGCGGCAGCAGGCATGCCGGCAAAGGGATGGATAGCGAGTGTGTCGAAGGATGGCGTGTACTCATGCAAGCACTGCCGGGGCAACGTGACGGGCACATGTGATAAGATGGCGCGAGAGCGGCACTTCCTAAAATTCCCGAACTGTAGCCACTCGTTGAAGCGTGCGGCTAAGTTGCGCCGCAAGGCCGCCTTATCACAAGCAGCAGCAGCAGCAACAACAACAGGGGCGGCAGGAGGAGTAGCTGCAGCCGTCGGAAACGGCCCGCCGGCGCCGGTCTCGGACGACGGCGGCTCGAAGGTGGACGATGTGATGGGCCTGGGGGAGGACCCCGTTGGCGAAGACGGTATGGACATCGACGCGCCTGCGTGGCCGCCGGCGGGCGTCGCACCCGCGATGAGGGCGTGATATGGAAAGGCGATTCCGGCGACTTCTACATGAAGGTCATCGCCAAGAAGTTCCGGGGGGTATGGCACTACGGCGTGATAACCGGCGTCGTTACCGAGTGGGTGTTGGAGGACTACGGCGGGGCGACCCAGTGGCGCGCTGTTTTCGAGGACGGGGGCATTGTGGGCCTTCTGCGTTCAGAGGTGAGTGGGCCCGGCATGCGTGCTGGTGGCACCACTCAACTGCGGTTGTATGGAATCACACGCACCCGCCCGGTCGGCGTGGTAGGTTGTGGAGGCTATGGCGGCTGCCCAGGAGCACCCCCCTGTGGATGCGGACGGGGAGGCTCGCTTGGTAACCGTCCATCAAGGCGATGACTTGTCCAGTGAATCACGCACCTTGCCCGGCGTGCGTTCAACACAACCCGGCTGGCGGAGGCCAAGCAGAACACTGGCTGCCATGGCGTGTGCCATGTGCATGTGGTCCTGGGCTATGTCAGCATGATCAACCTCTTCCCCCTCGCGCCGTTCCACCTGTTTTTTGTTGGCTTGGGAAGGGACTTCTGGAGGAAATTTGTCACCGTGCAGGGCCACATTGGATTCCGAGCTATGAAGCAGGAAGACCGGCGCCAGGCTTTAGTCCCGATACCCAGCAACTTTGAACGCGGGTTGCGCCCTTCGTTTGCAGTGTCCAAGAATCGAAAGGTAACCCCCCCCCCCCCCCCCCCCGGGCGTGGGCGTGGGCGTGGGCGTGACGGCATTCCCCTCCATGACTGCAGGGTCAGGCAAGGTGACGGTGCAGTCCAGCTGGGTCATGCATGGAGGACTGCTTGCACCACATGGAAACGTTTTCCATTCGTAACGCCGGTCCGCTGCTCGAGGAGGCCCGGGTGAAGGCGATCATGACCGAGAAGGAGCTTCGCGTCCCCAGGCGGTGCTTGGGCACATGTACAAGCGCATGCAAGGAGCTGCGTGGTTCGTCACGCGGTGGGGGTTGCAGAATGTGGTGACGGAGGAGGACGGCCCCGAGCGCAAGGCGCAGGTGGACGCGCTCACTAGGGAGGGGAGGACTCGATACCCAGCGCGGCGCCAAGGCGCGGCGGCCGGGGCAGCGCGGCGCCAAGGCGCGGCGGCCGGGGCAGCGCGGCGCCAAGGCGCGGCGGCCGGGGCAGCGCGGCGCCAAGGCGCGGCGGCCGGGGCAGCGCGGCGCCAAGGCGCGGCGGCCGGGGCAGCGCGGCGCCAAGGCGCGGCGGCCGGGGCAGCGCGGCGCCAAGACAGCGCATACAGCGGAATCGGCGGAAAGGGATGCATTACAAGCTGTGGACGGCAGCCGCTGAAAACTATCCGGTCATGCCGCAACAACCCCAGCACTGACTTCTGGATACCTCTGATCTGGCTGACGGCGGCGGGCTGCGGGATGCAGGGCCGCATGACTGAGGTGGCGGTGCTGGTGAGCCCGCAGAGTCTGCATGCGGCGGAGGCGGCGCAGCCGCATAGGCACTAGACAATGCTCTGAAGCGAGCCCCAATTGTTTGCCCAGCGCCTGCCCCAATGTAACGCACCAGCTTGGCAGCAATTGGCAGCTCTTTTGCCCCCCCTCCACCCCACAGACACACTACCAATACCAGTTTCTCATCCCGGCGGGCAGTTGATGCGTATACCCAGGCTTGTGCGTACGCGGTGCGGGGGGGGGGGAATCACTATAGCTAAGCTACTGATGTGAGATATGAGTGCAGCAACAGATATTGTGCAAGATATAATACGATGGCATGCAAGCGGGTCCCAGCTCTTCCACAATCATTGGCCCTGCTCCCTCTTGCCCCGCCCCCGGTGCCCTTTAGCTGCTCTCAGCATCCCGAGTGGGATGGGCGGGGCAGCGGTTGCTACCGAGTGAGGCGTAGCATCGTTTGCAGTAGCAACGCAGCCTTTCCGGTGTGACGCCGCCTGGATGTAACCCAGCAGTACGCGCAAAGTGCAAGTGCAAGCTGCTGATGGCGGGGATCCCGCGCGGGGGGGGGGGGGGGGGGGGGCAGCGGCTGTGGGATAGGCGCGGCAGCGGTTGCTACAGAGTGAGGCGTCGCATCGTTTGCAGTAGCAACGCAGCCTTCCGGTTGCATAGTGTGACGCAGCCTGGATGTAACCCAGCAGTACGCGCAAAGTGCAAGTGTTACACGTCCGTGTGCCCCACCCAATGACATTGCGCCCGACCTCACTGACGGCATGTCTCGCTCTCCTTCAGCTCCTGGGCCGTCCGCCGCCTCACCCTGCGCACCCTACCAGCCGCGCGTGCCTTCTCGGAAGCCTCACACACGGCGGCGCGAGTCGCGTCGTGGAACGCGTCCCTGACATGGCGGAACTCCGCCCTCTTCGTGGCCGTGGTCGGGCAGGGGACTGCCCGCTGATGGGTCGCCATGCATGGGTACTTGGGGCCGCACAAAGCCGGGCTGCCGTCGCAGCAACACTCCCAGTCCGTCCGTTGGCCGCAGTCCACGCATGACGGGCGTCCGGCCAGGACACGCACATGATAGTGCATGTGGCCGCCTCCCGCCATTGCTCGTAGTGCTCCGGTCAACATGGCGACGAGCAAGTCGGCATGTCCCGCAGGTGGCTGCGGGGCGGGTGGCGCGAGCGCAGCCTCGCTCGCCTCGACAACCCCCTCAGCCCGATCAGTCGCCTCGACCACGGCCTCCTCCGCCTCCTGACGCGGCGCACCAGGCGCATCATCGTCGCCTGGCAGGGCGTCCCCCCCCGCAACGGCGCCGTCGGCGGTGGCCGACGCCGTCGTGGCGGGGTGTTGTGAGGAGGTGGCCCTAGACATAGGTGGGGCCGGCACCGCCATGTGTTGCTCCACATGCGGTGCGGTTCCTGACGCGACAGCTCCGTCGCACCAGTACCGGCGCCGGCACCCCACGCACGCCTGCTGGGCTTACCACCAACCGGCATGTTTCCTTTGGGAGGCGGTTCATCCGCGTCGGAGGTGAGCGGCGGTGCCTGTGTGGGTGTGGATACTGCCCGGCCATTAGGGCTCCCGCCGCCTGCCGCTCCGCCGACCCACGCCGCGGCGTGTGCTGCGCCCCGCATAGTCGCCTCGAATATAATATACATGACGCGGGGACGGGGGGGGGGGGGGGGATTCGTGCGTTTCGTATGTCGGCGGAAAGGCGTGCGAAGCTGCGGCTGGCGAAGGTGGTGGAAGTAAGCGTGGCGGCGTCGGCGGCGTATTACCGTGCGTGCATGCGTGCGCAACCCCGCGGCAGCAAGCGCCGGACTCGGCGTGTGCCAGCGGCAGAGCTGCGAAGCCATGGACACGGTACGGGATGCCAAGTCTGGCTAAGCAACTGCCGAGGCTGGCGGCTTAACCCCCATGTCCGGCGGTTGAGGGACGGAAAGTGCGTAGAAGTTGATCGGGAAAGCGGGCATATAAGCCTGGCTGTGCTAGGTTCCTATTAAGTAATGGCGGTTTGTGCTAAGTAATTCGTAGGGGTAGACCATGCAGCGCAGGTAGGGGGCGGTATAAATGAGGCCGGGCACATATACTGCTCCACGAAACGACACTGTCGCACGTGTAGTTGAATAGACGCCCCCCCCCCCCCCCCCCCCCCCCCGCCGGGTCGGCCCGCCGACCCGCCACGGCATGTAATATCTGTCATGCATCGCCGGGGTATGTGTGAGTGGATGCCCCGCCGCCACATCCCCCCCCCCCCACCCCCCCCCCCCCCTCCCCATTTACACTTGTGCACTCATTAAGTTTGGGCTGGTTTCGGAGCAGTACATGTACGTATGTATATACATACAATGGAACGTAGGACCTGCGCGGAAAGAGGCGGGGCTGGCGGAGTGCGTTGGGGGTGCGTAGAGTAGCGTGTTGGTGAGATTCGGGGTGCATCGGACGCCGGATGCCCATCCACCCAGCGTAAAAGACGCGTACGTAATATTCACACTATATATATTCACACGCAAATGTGTGAAAACCGGACATTCCGTGCCGGATGGGTGAGAATACGGCGTCCGATGCAGCCAAAACCCCAGCAACACGCTATTCTGTGCACCGCCAATGCACTCCGCCAGCACCGCCTCATTCTCTGTCGATTTCGAAAACGCCTTCACATTATCCACCGCTAATTGCAATTGCCACCGTGGAATGTTGTCACGATGTGCGCACACAACAACACTTACTACCGGTTCCGACGCGGATGGAGGCGGGGCTGGCGGAGTGCGTTGGGGGTGCGTAGAGTAGCGTGCTGCAAATAATTGGGGTGCATCGGACGCCGGATGCCCACCCACCCGGCGTAAAAGACGCGTAATATTCACACTTTATTAACACACAAATGTGTGAAAACCGGACATTCCGTGCCGGATGGGTGGGAATACGGCGTCCGATGCAGCCAAAACCCCAGCAACACGCTATTCTGTGCACCGCCAATGCACTCCGCCAGCACCGCCACATTCTCTGTCGATTTCGAAAACGCCTTCACATTATCCACCGCTAATTGCAATTGCCACCGTGCAATGTTGTCACGATGTGCGCACACAACAACACTTACTACCGGTTCCGACGCGGATGGAGGCGAGGCTTGCGGAGTGCGTTGGGGGTGCGTAGAGTAGCGTACTGCAAATAATTGGGGTGCATCGGACGCCGGATGCCCATCCACCCGGCGTAAAAGACGCGTAATATTCACACTGCTTTATTAACACACAAATGTGTGAAAACCGGACATTCCGTGCCGGATGGGTGGGAATACGGCGTCAGATGCAGCCAAAACCCCAGCAACACGCTATTCTGTGCACCGCCAATGCACTCCGCCAGCACCGCCTCATTCTCTGTCGATTTCGAAAACGCCTTCACATTATCCACCGCTAATTGCAATTGCCACCGTGTAATATGTTGTCACGATGTGCGCACACAACAACACTTACTACCGGTTCCGACGCGGATGGAGGCGAGGCTTGCGGAGTGCGTTGGGGGTGCGTAGAGTAGCGTGCTGCAAATAATTGGGGTGCATCGGACGCCGGATGCCCATCCACCCGGCGTAAAAGACGCGTAATATTTACACTGCTTTATTAACACACAAATTTGTGAAAACCGGACATTCCGTGCCGGATGGGTGGGAATACGGCGTCCGATGCAGCCAAAACTCCAGCAACACGCTATTCTATGCACCGCCAATGCACTCCGCCAGCACCGCCTCATTCTCTGTCGATTTCGAAAACGCCTTCACATTATCCACCGCTAATAATTGCAATTGCCACCGTGTAATGTTGTCACGATGTGCGCACACAACAACACTTACTACCGGTGCCGACGCGGATGGAGGCGAGGCTTGCGGAGTGCACTTGCGGTGCACAGACTAGCGGGAGACTAGATCCATTGTCGCTTATTTACAAGCACGGGCGGTGCTGCCAGACCTGATCGTCTACGGCCGATATAATATTCACACTATATTAACATCGGTGCACACCGCCGCACACCGCCGCACACCGCCGCACAACGCTGCGCGCGCACATTCGTCGCACACATTATCCCGGATTCACTCGCCGTATCCATTACGCCGTGCTACTTCAACAATAAACATTGCGAAATTACACCGACACAATGCCACACCGACTAGCTCTTGACAATACGTGCATATAAATAGTAGTGGCGCGCTGCTCCTCGCCTCCGATGTGTCGTTGACTGCTGCGGAAGGCGGTCGTCGACTGGGTGTTAGTTTCTCCACCTCGGCCGCCCCCCCCCCCCCCCCCCCGCCCCCCCCCCCCCCCCCCCCCCTTCACCGCTCACAACGCCATGGCCGACCTCGCCCCCCCCGGGCAAAAGTGGGCGGCGAGCCTTGTTGTCTCGCGTGTCCGCGCCGCCGGCATCGAGGAGGACGAGAAAGACATGAGGAAACGCGTGACAAGGTGGGCGCGCAACAAAACACTCCATCCTCCACATTAGCACGCACCCACTCGTGGCTAACTTGTGCCGCGCGCAGGTTCGTCCGGGAGCGCCGTAAGGCCCACCTCAACGCCAAGGCTTCCACAGTGCCAGCGGCGCAACTCGTGGTGGCCGAGGAGGCCGCATCCTCAGCCGCTTAAAGGCGAAACGATTGTGGCTTGTTGTGGGTGTCTGGGCACAGGGGGCGTCCCGACGCGAAGGTAAGGAAGCTCATGGCGGCGTCGTCGACGGCACAGCCCCCCGGGGTGGTGAAGACACTGAGGGATGACAAGAAGCGGAAGAGGCCAGTGAAGAAACGCCGAGGTAAGAAACTGACGGTCGCGGAGTCGGAGGCGCAGGCGGAGGCGGAGGCGGAGGCAGCGAGATCGTCGAAGCGGAGGGTCCCCCGGGCACGCAAGAACAAGAACAAGCAGTAGCCCCCGCCCCCTTACCCCCCTCCCCTCACTCCCCCGGCGGGAGCGGCGGGGGGGGGGGGGGGGGGGGCGGGGGCGGCGGGGGGACCACGCCCGCCCGCCTCCCCACCCCCCCCCCGGGCCACATTCCCCGATGGCAGCTGTCGCGAATATTGTAATTCAATCATTCTTCGGCAAACCGCTGCCTGCCCCGCCCTCCCCCTCGCGAATATTTATGTAACGTGAGCACTCTTTGGCAAAACATGGCAGCCAAACCGCCCATCTGATGACCTTTGATCGGACGGCTGGCAGGCCCGTTCAGCAGTACTAGCTATAATGTACACAAAATTCCCCACTTTGGCCAAAAAGTACGGCTGAGATTTGCGCTCCCATGTACTAATAGTCGTAGTTATCCATAGGACCACTCGTCATCGTGCCCGGGTACCGGGTACCGGGTACTAGATACCCGGTACCGGCTCAATAAATATATCGCGTACTACCCGGTACTACACGGACAACCTTGTACCTTATACGTCAGTGCCATGTAGCAATTTACCGGGCTAGTACGACTACCAGAATGATGACAAAAAGGATTTATCGCCCGCCGGCAATAACGCCGGATGTACTCGCACGTAACTGGATGGACGTGCCGCCACCAGCAGCAGCCTTCACGGATAAATAATAGTCGCTAGTAGTAGTGCTTCGTCACCCGTATGTCACATCTGAATCTCACAGTGTTACATCCGCAGGGAAGGCATGTGCAACAGGTACACCATTGTGATGTTGTGCCTAGACTGTGCCCATGCCGGGATGGCATAATCTCTTTTGCCAGAGTCCTTGACTGTAGCACTAAGCATGGCAATGCCATCTTGCTGTCCAACAGGGGTAGCAGCTCCCTCCGCTGGTGCGACGTCCAGTAGGTAAAGGCCATTGTAGCCTCTCATGCGCACCATTCATGCATCCATGGTCACAGTGCCAAAATCAGTTCCGCCCGGAAAGTGGATTGTACAAGGTAGATGTTCTGAGCCATGACACGCTGAGTAGTCTGCCTACAGCCATTGAATTCTTGTTGAGCATGGATGGACAGTAAACAACCGGCATGCGCAGTGTGCAGTAGCCACCAGAGGTGAGTGATGCCCTAATAGCCACCGTGCCGCTGCCCTCGATGGCAGTGCCCACGCCACCAAGTTCGCCCTTGTCCGACTCGATTCGAAATGTTTTGAAATCGTATTTAGGTGCCGTGACATTCTGGGGAGCGCAAGCGGAGTCTGCGATCCATGCTTGGCTGACACTTGGGGCGTTACTCAGTTTTGAGGAAAATGCCACGAGGGTTGGGGGACACTGTGAGATTCAGATGTGACATACAGGTGACGAAGCACTACTACTAGCGACTATTATTTATCCGTGAAGGCTGCTGCTGGTGGCGGCACGTCCATCCAGTTACGTGCGAGTACATCCGGCGTTATTGCCGGCGGGCGATAAATCCTTTTTGTCATCATTCTGGTAGTCGTACCAGCCCGGTGAAGCGTACATGGCACTGACGTACAAGGTACAAGGTTGTCCGTGTAGTACCGGGTAGTACGCGATATATTTATTACGCCGGTACCGGGTATCTAGTACCCGGTACCCGGTACCCGGGCGCGATGGCTATAGTCGTCCTGTGGATAACTACGACTATTAGTACATGGGAGCGCAAATCTCAGCCGTACTTTTTGGCCAAAGTGGGGAATTTTGTGTACATTATAGCTAGTACTGCTGAACGGGCCTGCCAGCCGTCCGATCAAAGGTCATCAGATGGGCGGTTTGGCTGCCATGTTTTGCCAAAGAGTGCTCACGTTACATAAATATTCGCGAGGGGGAGGGCGGGGGCAGGCAGCGGTTTGCCGAAGAATGATTGAATTACAATATTCGCGACAGCTGCCATCGGGGAATGTGGCCCGGGGGGGGGGGGGGGGGGGTAAGGGGGCGGGGGCTACTGCTTGTTCTTGTTCTTGCGTGCCCGGGGGACCCTCCGCTTCGACGATCTCGCTGCCTCCGCCTCCGCCTCCGCCTCCGCCTGCGCCTCCGACTCCGCGACCGTCAGTTTCTTACCTCGGCGTCCGATGCACCCCAATTATTTGCAGCACGCTACTCTACGCACCCCCAACGCACTCCGCAAGCCTCGCCTCCATCCGCGTCGGAACCGGTAGTAAGTGTTGTTGTGTGCGCACATCGTGACAACATTGCACGGTGGCAATTGCAATTAGCGGTGGATAATGTGAAGGCGTTTTCGAAATCGACAGAGAATGAGGCGGTGCTGGCGGAGTGCATTGGCGGTGCACAGAATAGCGTGTTGCTGGAGTTTTGGCTGCATCGGACGCCGTATTCCCACCCATCCGGCACGGAATGTCCGGTTTTCACACATTTGTGTGTTAATAAAGTGTGAATATTACGCGTCTTTTACGCCGGGTGGGTGGGCATCCGGCGTCCGATGCACCCCAACTATTTGCAGCACGCTACTCTACGCACCCCCAACGCACTCCGCAAGCCTCGTCTCCATCCGCGTCGGAACCGGTAGTAAGTGTTGTTGTGTGCGCACATCGTGACAACATTACACGGTGGCAATTGCAATTAGCGGTGGATAATGTGAAGGCGTTTTCGAAATCGACAGAGAATGTGGCGGTGCTGGCGGAGTGCATTGGCGGTGCACAGAATAGCGTGTTGCTGGGGTTTTGGCTGCATCGGACGCCGTATTCCCACCCATCCGGCACGGAATGTCCGGTTTTCACACATTTGTGTGTTAATAAAGTGTGAATATTACGCGTCTTTTACGCCGGGTGGGTGGGCATCCGGCGTCCGATGCACCCCAATTATTTGCAGCACGCTACTCTACGCACCCCCAACGCACTCCGCAAGCCTCGCCTCCATCCGCGTCGGAACCGGTAGTAAGTGTTGTTGTGTGCGCACATCGCGACAACATTGCACGGTGGCAATTGCAACTAAGCGGCGCTTCGCGCCGGGGATTTGTGGAGGTGCCCCTACCTCTTGGGTTGAGCGTGGTGCGGCCGTGCGGGATGCGGGCCGCTTTTAGCCGGCTTGCAGTGTTGATCTTGTAATACTGTTGTTTCCGGGTAATAATGCTTTTAGCGTTGGATTTGTCAGTAATTTATTTTTCAAAAGAGACGTATTAATTTATTTTGTAAAACAGATTAAATCTGCAAGCCGCGTCAAAGCGGGCCGCTGACTACTGGTGTGCATTACAAAAAGGCCGGTACCCAACCCACCGCTAAAAGTTGTACTACCCAAAAAAAAAAAACAGCACTGCAAGATCAGCAATACAGTACAAGCCGCCTACAGGCGGCCCGCATCCCGCACGAGGCCGCGCAGGTCGGGCCGGTCGTCAGGTCTACGGGGCGGGCACGCCGCGAATCGCCACGCCCGCCGCCTGTACCGGCACCGGACGCCGGACGCCGCCGCTCGACCGTCGCCCGTCCGTCGACGGACGCCGGGCCCCGGGTCGGCGGACTGCCCCCGCACCGCGGCGACCCCTTTTTACAGCACCATACCTGGACTACCGTGTGTAGGTAAGGAATAGTCGCTGAATAGCCTCGAATGCTGATTCAGCAATAAAAACGCGCTGCGGTACCGCGTTATTTTGGCGTTTTAGACGAATACATGACGTGCCTGAGCTAGAATACACGCGCATCCATTCAGAATCTTGCCGTCTTCGGAGGTGTGCCTAGAAATCAAACGAGCACAGATCGAACGTATGACGGTTCATACGCGAAGACGCAGCACAGGAGGACGGACGGACGGAGGACGGACGCCTAAAAATCCGTGATAAAACCGTATTGTTACCGGTATCGATTCTCGCGTATTCCAGGCGATTTCGGACGCGGCTCTCCTTTTCCTCCGCTCAACCCAAGACCAAGAGGTAGGGGAAAAGGGTAGTTCCCCAGAACTGCTGGTACTGGTGTGAATTACAAAAAGGTATTAAAAGGGTACCCGTACCATCGCTAGCTAGGCATCTGGACAATCAGTAATACCAGGAGTACCAGTACTGGTCGTTAGGACGTCATATACTACTGGTATGGTGTGATATATACTACAGAGTATGTACCATATATACTGGTCATATACTGGTTATATACTGGTCAGTTGTACTACCCAAAAAAAAAAAACAGCACTGCAAGATCAGCAATACAGTACAAGCCGCCTACAGGCGGCCCGCATCCCGCACGAGGCCGCGCAGGTCGGGCCGGTCGTCAGGTCTACGGGGCGGGCACGCCGCGAATCGCCACGCCCGCCGCCTGTACCGGCACCGGACGCCGGACGCCGCCGCTCGACCGTCGCCCGTCCGTCGACGGACGCCGGGCCCCGGGTCGGCGGACTGCCCCCGCACCGCGGCGACCCCTTTTTACAGCACCATACCTGGACTACCGTGTGTAGGTAAGGAATAATATTTACATCGGGGCTTTCACAATGTGTAGGTAAGGAATAGTCGCTGAATAGCCTCGAATGCTGATTCAGCAATAAAAACGCGCTGCGGTACCGCGTTATTTTGGCGTTTTAGACGAATACATGACGTGCCTGAGCTAGAATACACGCGCATCCATTCAGAATCTTGCCGTCTTCGGAGGTGTGCCTAGAAATCAAACGAGCACAGATCGAACGTATGACGGTTCATACGCGAAGACGCAGCACAGGAGGACGGACGGACGGAGGACGGACGCCTAAAAATCCGTGATAAAACCGTATTGTTACCGGTATCGATTCTCGCGTATTCCAGGCGATTTCGGACGCGGCTCTCCTTTTCCTCCGCTCAACCCAAGAGGTAGGGGAATTAGCGGTGGGTAATGTGAACTAAGCGGCGCTTCGCGCCGGGGATTTGTGGAGGTGCCCCTACCTCTTGGGTTGAGCGTGGTGCGGCCGTGCGGGATGCGTGTGGAACTGGTTCTGGTCTTGCAGCCGAGCAAGGAAGACATCGTACGGCGATGGCACGACGTCCGACCCGGTCCCGGAGGATGACGCCGCGGTTGCAACGATGTGCTCCTGCGAGCCGTTCCACTCCTCTGGCATGGCACGCTGATTGATCGCGGGGTCGTACGAAACCGCCAAAACGGGGTGCGGCTGGTTTTCATACAACTGCTTTTGTGGGGCGTCGCGCGCCGCGCGTTGCCGGTGCACCTCCACCTCGGCTGCGATCACCGACGTCGTCAGCGATTCCATCCATGCCACGATGGCACTCGCCGCCGTCGTGCAGATGCAGGCCAGGTCATCCAGCTGCTCGATTCCGGAGGCGAACATGCCGTGTGCGTGAAACTCCTGCCGCGACGCCTCCTCCATCTTCCGGCTGTGGGAGAGAATGGGGCCGAAAAACCCCTTGCCGGGCTGCCACACGCCGTCCTTGTTCAGTCCTAGGCAGACCTTTTCGAAGGCCCGGAACACGACGATGGCGAAGTCTTTGCACGCCATAGGGTTGCGGGCCATGTGGGCGACCCGCTCCATGTACGATGGCGGTGCCCGGGCCTTCACGTCACGCGGCGCTGCCGGTCCCCGGAAGTCCACGTGCATGCCGGCTAGCTTTAGCGCCACAGGGTGCGACGAGGCGAGCGGGTTGATCGTGTAGAACACGCCGTTCAAACCGAAAAGCGCGCTCGCACTCAGCACTTGCTTGCGATACCGCCGCATGTAGCGCTCTGAAAAGCGAGACGTCGCCGCGGTTGCGCACACCATTTGATGGATGCGGCGAACAAGGTCTCTGTCGGAAGCGGCCGGTGCCTCGCGAGCATCCAACAGCGCCGCGACGCGCATCAAGTCCGCCTCTCGCGCGTTGCGCAACACGCTCTCCATGCCTGGTTGCCACCTTAGCTGCAGCAGCGACCGCGTCGTCGTGTCATGACGCATGAGGCAGTTCGCCATGGCGCACAACACCGCTGTGTCCTGCATCCGAGACCCGACCCGCCCGGTGAGTTGTTTGACATACTCGGCCTCGGACACTCCATCCGGCCGCTTCCCCGTGCCGTATACGAACCACGGCGCAAGTGCAACAACGTAGAAGTTGTGACCGTAATCGGGCAGCGGCTTGCTGCACCCCGAGATGACCAGTCGTCGCGAATGAGCGAATGACGTGGATGATGATGTCCCCAACACTTCGCTCGCCGCGCGCGCCAACCGGTCCTCATCGGGCTCATCCGGCGCGTCGTGCACGAGACTCGTGCGATCACAGTACATGTGATAGTCGCCCTCGTCGCACGTCGACCGATGATACTCCACGTGGGTCGTCTCGTCCGCGTACTTGAGCAACTCGCGACCCTCGTCGCCGCTGTGCAACACCGCAGCTCGCACCACCTCCTCGGGAACGGCCTCACTGTGCGCAAAGCGCCGCACGACGTCGTCCATCACCTCCTAATATGGCTCCCATTGCCACCCCGACCGACGCTGGTGCTCCTCGCGGTGGTCGCAAAAGTAACGCAAGTAAGGGATGATCCTTTCACCCGATACTTTCAGTTCCGGCACCTGTCGCAGCTGCTGTAGTGCTTGTGGAACGTCTTTTGCGGTGATGAAAACCACGGCGAACGTAGTGCGCACCAACTCTGCAAATGTGCTGTTTGGCATCGCAGCGCGCACCCGTCCAAGCACGGCGGCGGGATGAGCGACCGGGAACACGGCGAAGTGATTCTTCGACGCCTTGTGCCGCATGACTGCCGGTCGATTTTGTCCGGAGCGGTCCTCCACCGTCACCATGTAGCGAGAGTGCCGAACGAACCCGACGATGGCGATCTCCACATAGGTCAGGTTGCAAGGAGGCTCTAAGCCGGAAGGCATCACGTCTCCGATGTCGCACGCGCGGATGCAGCACGGCGGAATCGTCGGCTTGTCGCGCCGCATCCAAGCCGCGCAGGCATCGCACACCGGGACGCCACTTGCAGCGGCGCCGTGGTACTGCCTGGCAATGGCAAACGCCCTGCCCGGGAAGTTGCGCAACGCTGTGCGCGTGGGATTGTCCCGTCCGCTTTCCAGCATCGCGCGAAGCGCGAGTCCTTTCTCACCGGCTTTCGCGCACACGAATTCCGCCAAAACCGTGTTGCCACCCTCGCACGAAGGCACGACTCGGTGTTGGCACACCCCGCAGACCACAGACTGAAAGCTTTGCCGGTGTAGCTCTTCTGTGAATCGACGGGCGCAATCACGCTCTTGCTCAACGGTCCGCGTGCACTCTCGCATCAACTGCACGCGACGCGATGTGCCGGTAAGAACGTCGTCCAGGCTGACGCCGTTCTCCAAAAGGTAGCCCTTCGCCCCCGCGCATACGGCCAGGCAATCTATCGCGGGCAGGTGGCACGCTCCCCGCAAATAGTCGGACAGGCTGTCAAATACGGTGTCAACGCTCGGACACGCACGACGACGCTGGCTCTTGCGCGCGGCGTCCGCCTCCTTAGCCTCGGGGCCTTGCGCCGCGCGGCGCGTGCGCTTGCGCGCGGCGTCCGCCTCCTTAGCCTCGGGGCCTTGCGCCGCGCGGCGCGTGCGCTTGCGCGCGGCGTCCGCCTCCTTAGCCTCGGGGCCTTGCGCCGCGCGGCGCGTGCGCTTGCGCGCGGCGTCCGCCTCCTTGACCGCAGGGTGGCGCTTGCACGCGGCGTCCACCTCCTTTGCTGCATCCACACACACAAATCCCGTAATTTTTCTATCTCAATCATATTGTAATAAGCAGACTCAAACACCAACAGTAACAATAAAGACAAATTGCTTCTCCACTTCAACACATTCTACAATCGTTCACCCCAACCATACCTATTTCCAAATCCCATAGTCGATAATGAAGCGCCGATGTGCCCGCCGCCTCCTCGTTCTCGTGGTCTCTAGCATTCACAACATCGGTTTCCTCTTCGGTGAGAAACGACGATTCCTCCCCGTCATCTCGGCTTTCACCTGTGGGAACATCACACGATACTCCACCGTTTACAATAGAGAAATAACGTGTGCAGAATTTGACACCAACAAATAAATTCACTACCTGGTATGCACAATAAAACATTCAAGCAACTTAATGTAATGTTTTATTCACCTTGCGCCTCCACATCCAAAAAGCGTTTCACTGAATTTGCCCGTAGTTTCGAATCCATCGCTACACGAACACCTGCGCGATGTTTTCAATCATTCATTGGTTAATAATCAAATAAATATATATATTGCGATTGCATGTAGCGACGATTACTATAATAATCATGAGCTAGCAGCAGAAGGCGATATATCGGAAATCACCAAAATAAAAGGCAATCAGAAAGGTCCTCTACAGTCGCAAGTGTAGTACGGAAACTGCAAATCCCTGTGTAGTCCTGATATTATTGTTCTCAGCATGTCTGATACAAGTACTTGCCGAAATGATGACTGCGTTTCCACCCGTATTTGTACCCGTACATTTAAAGAAATCGACAGCGATATTGTAAATATATTTTTATATTAAATGAATGCAATATTATTACCCGCAACAGTACTCCGCCCGCGACACTCGGTTAAAGCCGGGGCACGCTTACCGCCGTACCCCTGAGCCCCATGAGGTATGCGCAAAATCGTACTCTTATTCCGATTTCGCCACCTCGGCTCAAGAACTAATCGGGTTTTTCGGGCATTTCTACCCATCCATACCCGACCCGAGCTTCTGCTAGCCGCGGTCAGCCCTTTTCTAGGGTTGCGGGTGGTACTATCGCGGGGTACGACTGAGAGGTAGCGTAGAGGGAGCAATGAAGAAATGCAATATTACAGGATGTGCTCCCCTACCACTACGCATGACCCTCGCTACTCACTGCCTTGGGAAAACTATTCACGGCCCCCGTATGCGGAACCGTATCCGCCCAAAGCGAACGAGGGTCTACACCCCAGTCGTACACTAGTATGCATGCCGCGCCCATCTCCCGCACCTGTAGGCAAACGACTCAAACAATCTGCGCCGAGAGTACAAGAGTTTCACTCGCCTGTGCAGGAATGCATAGAGCTCGTTTGCATGCATCCGCCCCTTAAATATCGTTTCAACAGCCGTGACGCCGCAGGTATCGACACTCACGACCTGCGGGTACCCGTAAGCGCGGCTGCGGTCACGTCGTTGCACATATGCTGACGCAGCGCAACGTGGACCGTAAATTAATTTCCTGTACCGGTACTAGATATGTAGGCTACATATAATGCTTACATATACATACATATCACATGTGATTATATCAATCGCGTCTGTGTGCTGTCTGTAGTCGGATATTTTAATAAGCGTGTAAGAAAACGCGGCGACCCATTTTTACAGCATCATTTTACAGCAAATATATTCTGCTGCTAGCTCATGTAATTATATACTCGGACCACCGTATATAAAGTCGCTAGTCGCTGTATAAATAAAGAGGGCGAGTCTCGCTTGCTGATTCGTTGATGCGTATTATTTTGTAAAACAGATTAAATCTGCAAGCCGCGTAAAAGCGGGCCGCCGACTACTGGTGTGCATTACAAAAAGGCCGGTATCCAACCCACCGCTAAAAGTTGCATTACCCAAAAAAAAAAAAAAAAAAGCAGCACTGCAAGATCAGCAATACAGTACAAGCCGCCTACAGGCGGCCCGCATCCCGCACGAGGCCGCGCAGGTCGGGCCGGTCATCAGGTCTACGGGGCGGGCACGCCGCGAATCGCCACGCCCGCCGCCTGTACGAGCACCGGACGCCGGACGCCGCCGTTCGACCGTCGCCCGTCCGTCGACGGACGCCGGGCCCCGGGTCGGCGGACTGCCCCCGCACCGCGGCGACCCCTTTTTACAGCACCATGTTACAGCATATCCTCGGACCACTGTCTAAACAGAGAGGGCGCGTCTCGCTTGCTGCTGATTCAGCAATAAAAACGCGCTGCGGTACCGCGTTATTTTGGCGTTTTAGACGAATACATGACGTGCCTGAGCTAGAATACACGCGCATCCATTCAGAATCTTGCCGTCTTCGGAGGTGTGCCTAGAAATCAAACGAGCACAGATCGAACGTATGACGGTTCATACGCGAAGACGCAGCACAGGAGGACGGACGGACGGACGCCTAAAAATCCGTGATAAAACCGTATTGCGACCGGTATCGATTCTCTCGTATTCCAGGATATTTCGGACGCGGCTCTCCTTTTCCTCCGCTCAACCCAAGAGGTAGGGGAAGGCGTTTTCGAAATCGACAGAGAATGAGGCGGTGCTGGCGGAGTGCATTGGCGGTGCACAGAATAGCGTGTTGCTGGGGTTTTGGCTGCATCGGACGCCGTATTCCCACCCATCCGGCACGGAATGTCCGGTTTTCACACATTTGCGTGTGAATATATATAGTGTGAATATTACGTAGGCGTCTTTTACGCTGGGTGGATGGGCATCCGGCGTCCGATGCACCCCGAATCTCACCAACACGCTACTCTACGCACCCCCAACGCACTCCGCCAGCCCCGCCTCTTTCCGCGCAGGTCCTACGTTCCATTGTATGTATATATATACATACGTACATGTACTGCTCCGAAACCAGCCCAAACTTAATGAGTGCACAAGTGTAATAAATGGGGGGGGGGGGGGGGGGGGGGGTGGGGGGGGATGTGGCGGCGGGGCATCCACTCACACATACCCCGGCGATGCATGACAAATATTACATGCCGTGGCGGGTCGGCGGGCCGACCCGGCGGGCCGACCCGGCGGGGGGGGGGGGGGGGGGGGGGGGGGCGTCTATTCAACTACACGTGCGACAGTGTCGTTTCGTGGAGCAGTATATGTGCCCGGCCTCATTTATACCGCCCCCTACCTGCGCTGCATGGTCTACCCCTACGAATTACTTAGCACAAACCGCCATTACTTAATAGGAACCTAGCACAGCCAGGCTTATATGCCCGCTTTCCCGATCAACTTCTACGCACTTTCCGTCCCTCAACCGCCGGACATGGGGGTTAAGCCGCCAGCCTCGGCAGTTGCTTAGCCAGACTTGGCATCCCGTACCGTGTCCATGGCTTCGCAGCTCTGCCGCTGGCACACGCCGAGTCCGGCGCTTGCTGCCGCGGGGTTGCGCACGCATGCACGCACGGTAATACGCCGCCGACGCCGCCACGCTTACTTCCACCACCTTCGCCAGCCGCAGCTTCGCACGCCTTTCCGCCGACATACGAAACGCACGAATCCCCCCCCGTCCCCGCGTCATGTATATTATATTCGAGGCGACTATGCGGGGCGCAGCACACGCCGCGGCGTGCACTGTGAGATTCAGATGTGACATACAGGTGACGAAGCACTACTACTAGCGACTATTATTTATCCGTGAAGGCTGCTGCTGGTGGCGGCACGTCCATCCAGTTACGTGCGAGTACATCCGGCGTTATTGCCGGCGGGCGATAAATCCTTTTTGTCATCATTGAGGAAGTCGTACCAGCCCGGTGGAGCGTTACATGGCACTGACGTACAAGGTACAAGGTTGTCCGTGTAGTACAGGGTAGTACGCGATATATTTATTACGCCGGTACCGGGTATCGAGTACCCGGTACCCGGTACCCGGGCACGATGGAGAGTGGTCCTGTGGATAACTACGACTATTAGTACATGGGAGCGCAAATCTCAGCCGTACTATTCGGCCAAAGTGGGGATTTTGTGTACATTATAGCTAGTACTGCTGAACGGGCCTGCCAGCCGTCCGATCAAAGGTCATCAGATGGGCGGTTTGGCTGCCATGTTTTGCCAAAGAGTGCTCACGTTACATAAATATTCGCGAGGGGGAGGGCGGGGCAGGCAGCGGTTTGCCGAAGAATGTTTGAATTACAATATTCGCGACAGCTGCCATCGGGGATGTGGCCCGGGGGGGGGGGGGGGGGGGGGGTGCGGGGGCGGGGGGACCACGCCCGCCCCGCCCCCCCCCGCCCCCCCTCGCCGCCAGCCGCTCCCGCCTGGGGGGGGGGGGGGGGGGGGGGTAAGGGGGCGGGGGCTACTGCTTGTTCTTGTTCTTGCGTGCCCGCGGGACCCTCCGCTTCGACGATCTCGCTGCCTCCGCCTCCGCCTCCGCCTCCGCCTCCGCCTGCGCCTCCGCCTGCGCCTCCGACTCCGCGACCGTCAGTTTCTTACCTCGGCGTTTCTTCACTGGCCTCTTCCGCTTCTTGTCATCCGTCAGTGTCTTCACCACCCCGGGAGGCTGTGCCGTCGACGACGCCGCCATGAGCTTCCTTACCTTCGCGTCGGGACGCCCCCTGTGCCCAGACACCCACAACAAGCCACAATCGTTTCGCCTTTAAGCGGCTGAGGATGCGGCCTCCTCGGCCACCACGAGTTGCGCCGCTGGCACTGTGGAAGCCTTGGCGTTGAGGTGGGCCTTAACGGCGCTCCCGGACGAACCTGCGCGCGGCACAAGTTAGCCACGAGTGGGTGCGTGCTAATGTGGAGGATGGAGTGTTTTGTTGCGCGCCCACCTTGTCACGCGTTTCCTCATGTCTTTCTCGTCCTCCTCGATGCCGGCGGCGCGGACACGCGAGACAACAAGGCTCGCCGCCCACGTTTGCCCGGGGGGGCGAGGTCGGCCATGGCGCTGTGAGCGGTGAAGGGGGGGGGGGGGGGGGGGCGGGGGGGGGGGGGGGGGGGGGGCGGGCGGCCGAGGTGGAGAAACTAACACCCAGTCGACGACCGCCTTCCGCAGCAGTCAACGACACATCGGAGGCGAGGAGCAGCGCGCCACTACTATTTATATGCACGTATTGTCAAGAGCTAGTCGGTGCGGCATTGTGTCGGTGTAATTTCGCAATGTTTATTGTTGAAGTAGCACGGCGTAATGGATACGGCGAGTGAATCCGGGATAATGTGTGCGACGAATGTGCGCGCGCAGCGGTGTGCGGCGGTGTGCGGCGGTGTGCACCGATGTTAATTTAGTGTGAATATTATATCGGCCGTAGACGATCAGGTCTGGCAGCACCGCCCGTGCTTGTAAATAAGCGACAATGGATCTAGTCTCCCGCTAGTCTGTGCACCGCCAGTGCACTCCGCAAGCCTCGCCTCCATCCGCGTCGGAACCGGTAGTAAGTGTTGTTGTGTGCGCACATCGTGACAACATTACACGGTGGCAATTGCAATTATTAGCGGTGGATAATGTGAAGGCGTTTTCGAAATCGACAGAGAATGAGGCGGTGCTGGCGGAGTGCATTGGCGGTGCATAGAATAGCGTGTCCCTGGGGTTTTGGCTGCATCGGACGCCGTATTCCCACCCATCCGGCACGGAATGTCCGGTTTTTACACATTTGTGTGTTAATAAAGTGTGAATATTACGCGTCTTTTACGCCGGGTGGATGGGCATCCGGCGTCCGATGCACCCCAATTATTTGCAGCACGCTACTCTACGCACCCCCAACGCACTCCGCAAGCCTCGCCTCCATCCGCGTCGGAACCGGTAGTAAGTGTTGTTGTGTGCGCACATCGTGACAACATATTACACGGTGGCAATTGCAATTAGCGGTGGATAATGTGAAGGCGTTTTCGAAATCGACAGAGAATGAGGCGGTGCTGGCGGAGTGCATTGGCGGTGCATAGAATAGCGTGGTGCTGGATGGGGTTTTGGCTGCATCGGACGCCGTATTCCCACCCATCCGGCACGGAATGTCCGGTTTTCACACATTTGTGTGTTAATAAAGTGTGAATATTACGCGTCTTTTACGCCGGGTGGATGGGCATCCGGCGTCCGATGCACCCCAATTATTTGCAGCACGCTACTCTACGCACCCCCAACGCACTCCGCAAGCCTCGCCTCCATCCGCGTCGGAACCGGTAGTAAGTGTTGTTGTGTGCGCACATCGTGACAACATATTACACGGTGGCAATTGCAATTAGCGGTGGATAATGTGAAGGCGTTTTCGAAATCGACAGAGAATGAGGCGGTGCTGGCGGAGTGCATTGGCGGTGCATAGAATAGCGTGGTGCTGGGGTTTTGGCTGCATCGGACGCCGTATTCCCACCCATCCGGCACGGAATGTCCGGTTTTCACACATTTGTGTGTTAATAAAGTGTGAATATTACGCGTCTTTTACGCCGGGTGGATGGGCATCCGGCGTCCGATGCACCCCAATTATTTGCAGCACGCTACTCTACGCACCCCCAACGCACTCCGCAAGCCTCGCCTCCATCCGCGTCGGAACCGGTAGTAAGTGTTGTTGTGTGCGCACATCGTGACAACATTACACGGTGGCAATTGCAATTAGCGGTGGATAATGTGAAGGCGTTTTCGAAATCGACAGAGAATGAGGCGGTGCTGGCGGAGTGCATTGGCGGTGCATAGAATAGCGTGTCCCTGGGGTTTTGGCTGCATCGGACGCCGTATTCCCACCCATCCGGCACGGTATGTCCGGTTTTCACACATTTGCGTGTGAATATATATAGTGTGAATATTACGTACGCGTCTTTTACGCTGGGTGGATGGGCATCCGGCGTCCGATGCACCCCGAATCTCACCAACACGCTACTCTACGCACCCCCAACGCACTCCGCCAGCCCCGCCTCTTTCCGCGCAGGTCCTACGTTCCATTGTATGTATATACATACGTACATGTACTGCTCCGAAACCAGCCCAAACTTAATGAGTGCACAAGTGTAAATGGGGGGGGGGGGGGGGGGGGTGGGGGGGGGGGTGTGAGGCGGCGGGGCATCCACTCACACATACCCCGGCGATGCATGACAGATATTACATGCCGTGGCGGGTCGGCGGGCCGACCCGGCGGGCCGACCCGGCGGGGGGGGGGGGGGGGGGCGTCTATTCAACTACACGTGCGACAGTGTCGTTTCGTGGAGCAGTATATGTGCCCGGCCTCATTTATACCGCCCCCTACCTGCGCTGCATGTTCCACCCCTACGAATTACTTAGCACAAACCGCCATTACTTAATAGGAACCTAGCACAGCCAGGCTTATATGCCCGCTTTGCCGATCAACTTCTACGCACTTTCCGTCCCTTAACCGCCGGACATGGGGGTTAAGCCGCCAGCCTCGGCAGTTGCTTAGCCAAACTTGGCATCCCGTACCGTGTCCATGGCTTCGCAGCTCTGCCGCCGGCACACGCCGAGTCCGGCGCTTGCTGCCGCGGGGTTGCGCACGCATGCACGCACGGTAATACGCCGCCGACGCCGCCACGCTTATTTCCACCACCTTCGCCAGCCGCAGCTTCGCACGCCTTTCCGCCGACATACGAAACGCACGAATCCCCCCCCCCCCCCCCCGTCCCCGCGTCATGTATATTATATTCGAGGCGACTATGCGGGGCGCAGCACACGCCGCGGCTTGGGTCGGCGGAGCGGCAGGCGGCGGGAGCCCTAATGGCCGGGCAGTATTCACACCCACACAGGCACCGCCGCTCACCTCCCACGCGGATGAACCGCCTCCCAAAGGAAACATGCCGGTTGGTGGTAATCCCAGCAGGCGTGGGGTGCCGGCGCTGGTACTGGTGCGACGGAGCTGTCGCGTCAGGAACCGCACCGCATGTGGAGCAACACATGGCGGTGCCGGCCCCACCTATGTCTAGGGCCACCTCCTCACAACACCCCGCCACGACGGCGTCGGCCACCGCCGACGGCGCCGTTGCGGGGGGGGACGCCCTGCCAGGCGACGATGATGCGCCTGGTGCGCCGCGTCAGGAGGCGGAGGAGGTCGTGGTCGAGGCGACTGATCGGGCTGAGGGGGTTGTCGAGGCGAGCGAGGCTGCGCTCGCGCCACCCGCCCCGCAGCCACCTGCGGGACATGCCGACTTGCTCGTCGCCATGTTGACCGGAGCACTACGAGCAGTGGCGGGAGGCGGCCACATGCACTATCATGTGCGTGTCCTGGCCGGACGCCCGTCATGCGTGGACTGCGGCCAACGGACGGACTGGGAGTGTTGCTGCGACGGCACCCCGGCTTTGTGCGGCCCCAAGTACCCATGCATGGCGACCCATCAGCGGGCAGTCCTCTGCCCGACCACGGCCACGGTGAGGGCGGAGTTCCGCCATGTCAGGGACGCGTTCCACGACGCGACTCGCGCCGCCGTGTGTGAGGCTTCCGAGAAGGCACGCGCGGCTGGTAGGGTGCGCAGGGTGAGGCGGCGGACGGCCCAGGAGCTGAAGGAGAGCGAGACATGCCGTCAGTGAGGTCGGGCGCAATGTCATTGGGTGGGGCACACGGACGTGTAACACTTGCACTTTGCGCGTACTGCTGGGTTACATCCAGGCGGCGTCACACCGGAAAGGCTGCGTTGCTACTGCAAACGATGCTACGCCTCACTCGGTAGCAACCGCTGCCCCGCCCATCCCACTCGGGATGCTGAGAGCAGCTAAAGGGCACCGGGGGCGGGGCAAGAGGGAGCAGGGCCAATGATTGTGGAAGAGCGGGGACCCGCTTGCATGCCATCGTATTATATCTTGCACAATATCTGTTGCTGCACTCATATCTCACATCACTAGCTTAGCTATAGTGATCCCCCCCCCCCCCCCCCCCCCCCCCCGCACCGCGGACGCACAAGCCTGGGTATACGCATCAACTGCCCGCCGGGATGAGAAACTGGTATTGGTAGTGTGTCTGTGGGGTGGAGGGGGGGCAAAAGAGCTGCCAATTGCTGCCAAGCTGGTGCGTTACATTGGGGCAGGCGCTGGGCAGACAATTGGGGCTCGCTTCAGAGCATTGTCTAGTGCCTATGCGGCTCTGCCGCCTCCGCCGCATGCAGACTCTCCGGGCTCACCAGCACCGCCACCTCAGTCATGCGGCCCTGCATCCCGCAGCCCGCCGCCGTCAGCCAGATCAGAGGTATCCAGAAGCCAGTGCTGGGGTTGTTGCGGCATGACCGCATAGTTTTCAGCGCCTGCCGTCCACAACTTGTAATGCATCCCTTTCCGCCGATTCCGCTGTATGCGTTGTCTTGGCGCCGCGCTGCCCCGGCCGCCGCGCCTTGGCGCCGCGCTGCCCCGGCCGCCGCGCCTTGGCGCCGCGCTGCCCCGGCCGCCGCGCCTTGGCGCCGCGCTGCCCCGGCCGCCGCGCC
Organism: Tetraselmis striata; assembly: GCA_006384855.1. Taxonomy (NCBI): domain Eukaryota; kingdom Viridiplantae; phylum Chlorophyta; class Chlorodendrophyceae; order Chlorodendrales; family Chlorodendraceae; genus Tetraselmis; species Tetraselmis striata. The sequence goes on along the minus strand of VCJN01002216.1, from coordinate 58,560 downwards.
TTGGCGCCGCGCTGCCCCGGCCGCCGCGCCTTGGCGCCGCGCTGCCCCGGCCGCCGCGCCTTGGCGCCGCGCTGCCCCGGCCGCCGCGCCTTGGCGCCGCGCTGCCCCGGCCGCCGCGCCTTGGCGCCGCGCTGCCCCGGCCGCCGCGCCTTGGCGCCGCGCTGCCCCGGCCGCCGCGCGTTGGCGCCGCGCTGCCCCGGCCGCCGCGCCTTGGCGCCGCACTGCCCCGGCCGCCGCGCCTTGGCGCCGCGCTGCCCCGGCCGCCGCGCCTTGGCGCCGCGCTGCCCCGGCCGCCGCGCCTTGGCGCCGCGCTGCCCCGCCCATCCCACTCGCGTTGGCGCCGCGCTGCCCCGGCCGCCGCGCCTTGGCGCCGCGCTGCCCCGGCCGCCGCGCCTTGGCGCCGCGCTGCCCCGGCCGCCGCGCCTTGGCGCCGCGCTGCCCCGGCCGCCGCGCCTTGGCGCCGCGCTGGGTATCGAGTCCTCCCCTCCCTAGTGAGCGCGTCCACCTGCGCCTTGCGCTCGGGGCCGTCCTCCTCCGTCACCACATTCTGCAACCCCCACCGCGTGACGAACCACGCAGCTCCTTGCAGGCGCTTGTACATGTGCCCAAGCACCGCCAGTCGTGACACCGAACGCACCACCGCTGGGGACGCGAGCTCCTTCTCGGGCATGATCGCCTTCACCCGGGCCTCCTCGAGGAGCGGACCGGCGTTAAGAATGGAAAACGTTTCCATGTGGTGCAAGCAGTCCTCCATGACCCAGCCGGGCTGCACCGTCACCTTGCCTGACCCTGCAGTCATGGAGGGGAATGCCGTCACGCCCACGCCCACGCCCACGCCCGGGGGGGGGGGGGGGGGGAGGGGTTTACCTTTCGATTCTTGGACACTGCAAACGAAGGGCGCAACCCGCGTTCAAAGTTGCTGGGTATCGGGACTAAAGCCTGGCGCCGGTCTTCCTGCTTCATAGCTCGGAATCCAATGTGGCCCTGCACGGTGACAAATTTCCTCCAGAAGTCCCTTCCCAAGCCAAAAAAAAACAGGTGGAACGGCGCGAGGGGGAAGAGGTTGACCATGCTGACATAGCCCCGGACCACATGCACATGGCACACGCCATGGCAGCCAGTGTTCTGCTTGGCCTCCGCCAGCCGGGTTGTGTTGACCGCACGCCGGGCAAGGTGCGTGATTCACTGGACAAGTCATCGCCTTCATGGACGGTTACCAAGCGAGCCTCCCCGTCCGCATCCACAGGGGGGTGCTCCTGGGCAGCCGCCATAGCCTCCACAACCTGCCACGCCGACCGGGCGGGTGCGTGTGATTCCATACAACCGCAGTTGAGTGGTGCCACCAGCACGCAGGCCGGGCCCACTCACCTCTGAACGCAGAAGGCCCACAATGCCCCCGTCCTCGAAAACAGCGCGCCACTGGGTCGCCCCGCCGTAGTCCTCCAACACCCACTCGGTAACGACGCCGGTTATCACGCCGTAGTGCCATACCCCCCGGAACTTCTTGGCGATGACCTTCATGTAGAAGTCGCCGGAATCGCCTTTCCATATCACGCCCTCATCGCGGGTTCGACGCCCGCCGGCGGCCACGCAGGCGCGTCGATGTCCATACCGTCTTCGCCAACGGGGTCCTCCCCCACGCCCATCACATCGTCCACCTTCGAGCCGCCGTCGTCCGAGACCGGCGCCGGCGGGCCGTTTCCGACGGCTGCAGCTACTCCTGCTGCCGCCCCTGTTGTTGTTGCTGCTGCTGCTGCCGCCCCTGCTGCTGCTGCTTGTGATAAGGCGGCCTTGCGGCGCAACTTAGCCGCACGCTTCAACGAGTGGCTACAGTTCGGGAATTTTAGGAAGTGCCGCTCTCGCGCCATCTTATCACAAGTGCCCGTCACGTTGCCCCGGCAGTGCTTGCATGAGTACACGCCATCCTTCGACACACTCGCTATCCATCCCTTTCCCGGCATGCCTGCTGCCGCGCGCGAGGGGCGGGGGGGGGGGGGGGGGGGGGGTTGAGAGTTGGGGTGGATGTAACCCACCACCGGCAGGCAACACAGATGCGAGTGCGCGGCTGTCCGCGCTTGATTCAACGGTGAGCGGCGGTGACCGTGAGGCGACCCCATACTTCATGCGCGTGCTGGGGCGTTACACAATCATCAGCAGTTAGGGCGGCTGCATTAAAACGCGCACCTACGAACACCACCTACCGCCTACCACCTACCGTACCACCTACATCCGCCCACACCTCCGCCCGTCGTGCCGCACATCGCGGCACACCGCGGGGTCAGCGGTCAGCGATGTGCGGTCAGCGATGTGCGGCGATGTGCAATGAGTGCGTACATCCGCCTGTACTTAGCCCGGGTGCTCCGCGTCGGCGGGCGACACGCGAGCCCGCGTGCGCATATCAATTTGATGAAATTATGGAAACGAGAAATTCATATAGTACTTTACAGGTCGCGCGCGATAGTCGTCGCTACTGGGTATGAAATCCACGTCCCTCGTCCGTCCCGTATCGTCCCCGTATGTCGTCGTTCGTCACCAGTAGGGCACATTTACGTCACATCTGAATCTCACAGTGGTGGGTCGGCGGAGCGACAGGCGGCGGGAGCCCTAATGGCCGGGCAGTATCCACACCCACACAGGCACCGCCGCTCACCTCCGACGCGGATGAACCGCCTCCCAAAGGAAACATGCCGGTTGGTGGTAAGCCCAGCAGGCGTGCGTGGGGTGCCGGCGCCGGTACTGGTGCGACGGAGCTGTCGCGTCAGGAACCGCACCGCATGTGGAGCAACACATGGCGGTGCCGGCCCCACCTATGTCTAGGGCCACCTCCTCACAACACCCCGCCACGACGGCGTCGGCCACCGCCGACGGCGCCGTTGCGGGGGGGGACGCCCTGCCAGGCGACGATGATGCGCCTGGTGCGCCACGTCAGGAGGCGGAGGAGGCCGTGGTCGAGGCGACTGATCGGGCTGAGGGGTTGTCGAGGCGAGCGAGGCTGCGCTCGCGCCACCCGCCCCGCAGCCACCTGCGGGACATGCCGACTTGCTCGTCGCCATGTTGACCGGAGCACTACGAGCAGTGGCGGGAGGCGGCCACATGCACTATCATGTGCGTGTCCTGGCCGGACGCCCGTCATGCGTGGACTGCGGCCAACGGACGGACTGGGAGTGTTGCTGCGACGGCAGCCCGGCTTTGTGCGGCCCCAAGTACCCATGCATGGCGACCCATCAGCGGGCAGTCCCCTGCCCGACCACGGCCACGAAGAGGGCGGAGTTCCGCCATGTCAGGGACGCGTTCCACGACGCGACTCGCGCCGCCGTGTGTGAGGCTTCCGAGAAGGCACGCGCGGCTGGTAGGGTGCGCAGGGTGAGGCGGCGGACGGCCCAGGAGCTGAAGGAGAGCGAGACATGCCGTCAGTGAGGTCGGGCGCAATGTCATTGGGTGGGGCACACGGACGTGTAACACTTGCACTTTGCGCGTACTGCTGGGTTACATCCAGGCTGCGTCACACTATGCAACCGGAAGGCTGCGTTGCTACTGCAAACGATGCGACGCCTCACTCTGTAGCAACCGCTGCCGCGCCTATCCCACAGCCGCTGCCCCCCCCCCCCCCCCCCCCCCCCCGCGCGGGATCCCCGCCATCAGCAGCTTGCACTTGCACTTTGCGCGTACTGCTGGGTTACATCCAGGCGGCGTCACACCGGAAAGGCTGCGTTGCTACTGCAAACGATGCTACGCCTCACTCGGTAGCAACCGCTGCCCCGCCCATCCCACTCGGGATGCTGAGAGCAGCTAAAGGGCACCGGGGGCGGGGCAAGAGGGAGCAGGGCCAATGATTGTGGAAGAGCGGGGACCCGCTTGCATGCCATCGTATTATATCTTGCACAATATCTGTTGCTGCACTCATATCTCACATCACTAGCTTAGCTATAGTGATTCCCCCCCCCCCCCCCCCCCCCCCGCACCGCGTACGCACAAGCCTGGGTATACGCATCAACTGCCCGCCGGGATGAGAAACTGGTATTGGTAGTGTGTCTGTGGGGTGGAGGGGGGGCAAAAGAGCTGCCAATTGCTGCCAAGCTGGTGCGTTACATTGGGGCAGGCGCTGGGCAGACAATTGGGGCTCGTTTCAGAGCATTGTCTAGTGCCTATGCGGCTGCGCCGCCTCCGCCGCATGCAGACTCTGCGGGCTCACCAGCACCGCCACCTCAGTCATGCGGCCCTGCATCCCGCAGCCCGCCGCCGTCAGCCAGATCAGAGGTATCCAGAAGCCAGTGCTGGGGTTGTTGCGGCATGACCGGATAGTTTTCAGCGGCTGCCGTCCACAGCTTGTAATGCATCCCTTTCCGCCGATTCCGCTGTATGCGATGTCTTGGCGCCGCGCTGCCCCGGCCGCCGCGCCTTGGCGCCGCGCTGCCCCGGCCGCCGCGCCTTGGCGCCGCGCTGCCCCGGCCGCCGCGCCTTGGCGCCGCGCGGGGTATCGAGTCCTCCCCTCCCTAGTGAGCGCGTCCACCTGCGCCTTGCGCTCGGGGCCGTCCTCCTCCGTCACCACATTCTGCAACCCCCACCGCGTGACGAACCACGCAGCTCCTTGCATGCGCTTGTACATGTGCCCAAGCACCGCCTGGGGACGCGAAGCTCCTTCTCGGTCATGATCGCCTTCACCCGGGCCTCCTCGAGCAGCAGACCGGCGTTAAGAATGGAAAACGTTTCCATGTGGTGCAAGCAGTCCTCCATGACCCAGCCGGACTGCACCGTCACCTTGCCTGACCCTGCAGTCATGGAGGGGAATGCCGTCACGCCCACGCCCACGCCCACGCCCACGCCCGGGGGGGGGGGGGGGGGGGGGTTACCTTTCGATTCTTGGACACTGCAAACGAAGGGCGCAACCCGCGTTCAAAGTTGCTGGGTATCGGGACTAAAGCCTGGCGCCGGTCTTCCTGCTTCATAGCTCGGAATCCAATGTGGCCCTGCACGGTGACAAATTTCCTCCAGAAGTCCCTTCCCAAGCCAAAAAAAAACAGGTGGAACGGCGCGAGGGGGAAGAGGTTGATCATGCTGACATAGCCCAGGACCACATGCACATGGCACACGCCATGGCAGCCAGTGTTCTGCTTGGCCTCCGCCAGCCGGGTTGTGTTGACCGCACGCCGGGCAAGGTGCGTGATTCACTGGACAAGTCATCGCCTTGATGGACGGTTACCAAGCGAGCCTCCCCGTCCGCATCCACAGGGGGGTGCTCCTGGGCAGCCGCCATAGCCTCCACAACCTGCCACGCCGACCGGGCGGGTGCGTGTGATTCCATACAACCGCAGTTGAGTGGTGCCACCAGCACGCAGGCCGGGCCCACTCACCTCTGAACGCAGAAGGTCCACAATGCCCCCGTCCTCGAAAACAGCGCGCCACTGGGTCGCCCCGCCGTAGTCCTCCAACACCCACTCGGTAACGACGCCGGTTATCACGCCGTAGTGCCATACTCCCCGGAACTTCTTGGCGATGACCTTCATGTAGAAGTCGCCGGGATCGCCTTTCCATATCACGCCCTCATCGCGGGTTCGACGCCCGCCGGCGGCCACGCAGGCGCGTCGATGTCCATACCGTCTTCGCCAACGGGGTCCTCCCCCACGCCCATCACATCGTCCACCTTCGAGCCGCCGTCGTCCGAGACCGGCGCCGGCGGGCCGTTTCCGACGGCTGCAGCTACTCCTGCTGCCGCGCTTGTTGTTGTTGTTGCTGCTGCTGCTGCTGTTGCCGCCCCTGCTGTTGCTGCTTGTGATAAGGCGGCCTTGCGGCGCAACTTAGCCGCACGCTTCAACGAGTGGCTACAGTTCGGGAATTTTAGGAAGTGCCGCTCTCGCGCCGTCCTTTCACTACTACCCGTCACGATGCCGTGGCAGTGCTTGCATGTGTACACGCCATCCTTCGACACACTCGCTATCCATCCCTTTGCCGGCATGCCTGCTGCCGCGCGCGGGGGGCGGGGGGGGGGGGGGGGGGGGGGGGTTGAGAGTTGGGGTGGATGTAACCCACCACCGGCAGGCAACACAGATGCGAGTGCGCGGCTGTCCGCGCTTGATTCAACGGTGAGCGGCGGTGACCGTGAGGCGACCCCGTACTTCATGCGCGTGCTGGGGCGTTACACAATCATCAGCAGTTAGGGCGGCTGCATTAAAACGCGCACCTACGAACACCACCTACCGCCTACCGCCTACCGTACCACCTACATCCGCCCACACCTCCGCCCGTCGTGCCGCACATCGCGGCACACCGCGGGGTCAGCGGTCAGCGATGTGCGGTCAGCGATGTGCGGCGATGTGCAATGAGTGCGTACATCCGCCTGTACTTAGCCCGGGTGCTCCGCGTCGGCGGGCGACACGCGAGCCCGCGTGCGCATATCAATTTGATGAAATTATGGAAACGAGAAATTCATATAGTACTTTACAGGTCGCGCGCGATAGTCGTCGCTATTGGGTATGAAATCAACGTCCCTCGTCCGTCCCGTATCGTCCCCGTATGTCGTCGTTCGTCACCAGTAGGGCACATTTACGTCACATCTGAATCTCACAGTGGGAGTATTGGTAGGGGTGGTCACCCCGCTGAGGAGCATCTCCTCCTCCTCGAGGGTCAGCTCGTCGCCGGTGTCGGTGTCGTCGCTCGACTGGTCGTCCACAGCTGCAGCGTGTCGTCCTCGAACGCTGCGAGAGCAGCACCAGTCGACGCCAGAGCCTTAGAGTCTTCGGGGTACTTGATTTTCAGGCCCTTGATTTTGGCGCGCTGAAAATTCAACATCACCGAGTCACTCGCAGTGCATTATTGGCTAGTCAAACGCTTTTCGCCACAAGATCCACACTTGCCGAACCACGGCGACTTGTGAATTCTGCGAGCAGTTCTAGGCGGGCTCTGAGCTGTGCAGAGTGCCGCAGTACCAACTGGAGGTGCGGGAGCTGCATGAGCTCGTGCGGATCACAGTTTGGCGCGGACACGGAGTGCGGCGAACGGCTCTGCCGCTATACACCGATGTAAGTCGACATTCCCCGGAACGTCTATCTTGATAGTATCGTATTTTGCGGGAAGTGTATTGAGAACTGTCGGTATCAGCAACGAGTTGCGGAGCTGCTCGGTGACCTCCATAGCTGCGCCGTACGCCTCGATAGCCTCCCATTTGCGGTAGAGGAAGTCGACAAGTGACTCCGTCGAGTTCTTGTCGAGTGGGCGATTCACCTCGTCGAATAGTGACATGGTGTGATGCACGTCCTGTCTGTCGAGACGATTACACATATTGTCTAATGCTATCGCACCCCGGTTGACCGCAGTGGACTGAGATCTCCGAGAGAGGTGACCGAGAGAGTTCCGAGGTGGCACTCGGGTCATCGGGTGAAGCTGGGCAATCTGCACTAGAGTGTGGTAGAGGGATGACTGAAGATGTGGGTCGATGTTTGGATCGTTCGGATCAAGTAGGGGGCATCTTTTATGTAGAATCGTAAGTGTTGATGAAGGAGAGGAAAAGGTGTTTCCACGTCGTGCAGTCTGAGCTCTTCTGGAGCATCGGTAGTGTGAACTTCAGTGCCCTACCCAACTGGTCGATACCTCGTTGTGGTCGCTGTTGGGCCCATATGCGGCCGTCCGCAAGGTCCGCTGCGCCGATGGTCTGGCGTCTCGCGGGTGGACGATAAGGCGCGGAAACGCCGAGGTAGCCCGTCCGTCCGGTAGCTCTTTCGACTGAGGTTCGCGACGGTGGCGGTGGTGGCGTATCAACTGTAGGAGTCTGTCCAGCTGTCGAGATATGGATGTGAGCATCCGTCTTACATCAGCCATTAGGTCCCGTTGCTCCGCCATAAAGTCGGTCTGACTTTGAGTCAGCTGTTCTGTGACAGCGCACATCTCGCTCTGCATATCTCCGTGCTAGTTGGAAGTCATGCCGTTGCCCTAGGTTGGATATATGATGCTCTAGCTTGGCCACTAGGTCCAGTCTCGGTTGATCGGAAGATTCAGCATGAGACGTGCTAGTGTCGACAGTGATGCCAAGTCCCGGGGAAATAGGAATGTTCCATGGTTGAGTTGGCGAGTCGTCTATCATGTCGAAGTCGTGCGTCCCAGCTGTCCCAGTGAGAAACGCGTTATGTCGCCAAGCCAGTTGTCACAGATCGTCGTAAAGTAGCAAATTGTGGTAGTCAGTCTGACCTCCCGCTCCGCAGCTCCGGTGCCTGCATGTGCGTTGCCCGTCACTCACACTACCACACCCCGCTCCGGCTGACGATGACATCATGCGGCTGCAAAATTCACCAGGGGTACATGCCAATTAAAGAGAACGTGGTATAGGTGAGGACTGCAGAATTCACCAGGGATACAGGCCAATCAAAGAGAACGTGGTATAGGTGAGGACTCCGGTGTTCGAATTCTGTCTACGTCTGTCTATAATTTTGAATAACTAATAACTAAGCACATTGGAGTTTTGTGTTCGAATCTCGGAGACTAGACTCGGCCTCGGAGGCTCGAGAATCTCGCCCGGGACGAGATATACTTGCAGACTTCTAGAATGTGTGAGGGCCCATACTCTACACGGCTCAACCGTGAGTGATGGAAGGTGGAAGTGCTCGGAGCTACTTACAGTGGGCGCAGCAATCCGGGCTCGAGCTGCTGGGACTAATGAAGTGAGCAAAGCAACTGCGCGCGCCGAGCCTAAGATGAGCGGGGCGCGCGCTCTAGCGTGAGGATACAAGTCAAGTTATCCATAATATCTACAGTACTAGTGTCTTGTCTTGCTCGGGTCGGATGTGAAGTCCGGACGCGCGCGCAGCACGCCATCTACTGATATTGGTATCAGTAGACTGCTAGAAGGATTTGTTAGAACACATACTCCAACAAGACCGGCAGACGTGCCAAGCGGGGTCGCGGAAGGCACGCGAAGCGCAGCTAGACGGGGCTAGGGCATCCGTAGGTCTTGTCGGTTTTGTTTATGTTGTTGAGGTTGAACGAAGGGTGGTGCCAATTTTGCACAACGGTCTAGCGCGCATTGCAGCACCGCGGCACGGCGTAACACCGGGACTCGTACGAATACATGCTTGCCGCGCCGCATCACATCCCGCGCATGCAAGGGCATGAGGGGGCGCATCACGACGGGGAGGGAGTAATCTTGCCTCGTAACGCACGGCCCGGTGAGCAATGTGGTGGTGAGGGCGGCTTGGAAGGCCGGCCCAACATGGCGCATAGGAGGGCGGTTGTCTAGAGCAAGGCTGCACATGCAGCCTTGTCTAAGAGCGCCGCGGCGCGTGTTACGAACACAAACGACACCGGTACGGGCAGAGGTACATCAAAGCCCGCCCATGCTTCAGTACGCAAACGGTGTCGCGGGCGAAGTTTCCGATTGTCGCATATGCGTGTAGCCAATGAGCGTAACAGACGGCATACCGGCGAGGAACAAACAAACGTGGAGGCCATGGGGTGCCTCGGGTACCTCGCAGTGGGCGGGGTAGCGGCTGGCTCATGTGCGGGAGGCCAGTTGACGGCGATCAGTTGCGTCAAAACTAAAAGGGAATCGCGGCGAGGCTGCTATTGTTGTTGCATCAGTGACAGCCGCCGTTGCGCACAATATCACTGTGGGAAACGTAACGGTTCTCACGAGATGCTTAGCGTGTCGAGTGGGTAAGCTTCCCCCGATGACGGGCAGCTCTTGTCGTGGGCGGCAGGGTCGCGGGTGGCTCGTGCGGGGCGCCAACTAACGTAGTCGACCAGTAGCACGAAAATAGTCGACGCGATATGTGGCGAGGCGGTTGCCGCTGCTGCACCAGCGACAACCACCGTTGCGCACAAGCCCGGCGTGCCAAACTTTAGGTCACCACTTGACGCCTGGTGCGTCAAGTGGGTAGGCTGCCCTAGGCGATCAACCCTGCGTAATCGCATCGCGACGCGGATGTCGAGTCGGCGACGAGGGTATAGTAGACGCCGCCGCCACGTGCGACGCTATGGCAACGCACGGAGCATGCATGTCGACATGCATGCCGGCCACAACACAACGTGTTGCCGGGGAACTGATTAGAGCGAGAGCAACGAGATCTCTCAAGACACTGGCGCATGAGCGGCGCCATTCCCCAAGTCGGACAATTCACAAGGTAGCGCAAAGGAGCGCCGCCACACACAGCGAACCATGTCGTGAGGTCATGCAAGGGCGCGCGACGCGGGTGATACAACAATGGCCGTCACGACGGCACGGACGTCCTCCTTCGTCCGTACCAGTTTGTTGCGGTAGGCGTAGCTGTCGTCGTTGACAGCTGTGGCACTCGATGGCCACGGTACCGCCGTGCGCGTTCGCCACACCAAACTTCCAGAGTTTGAATCATTGCAAGAGATTGTTACTCTGTGGGAGCCCCGTAGGCCGGTATTGTGACTCGACTACGGGTGCTGAGATTTAATCCCCTCCCCCCCCCCCCCCCCCTCCTCCAACTGGGTCCCCCTAGCTCCACCACCTCGTTGTGCACGTGGTCGCCAAAACTGTATGTCTGAGCTGCTAAATCTATCGGGGCAAGACTAGGTAACCCCCTCGGGTGCACGAACCAAGTATACCGCGATTACCAGGGGCTGTCTGTCGCTCTCGATGAAGTAACACATGAGCGTGGCTCGACGACTCGCACCGACAACATGATCCCCGGTTCGGAATTGGTCAGTAATAACCGTCACGTGTACAAGTACGCGAATGCAGCGAGCTGTAAGATGGTCATGCAAGTGGTGGTAGGTGGCTGCCCTAAGTAGCTTTTCGGCCGGAAGCGGAGCGTCACCGGCGGTGGGATAACCCGTATATAGATGACATGGCTTGTACCGGTAATATAACCGGATGGAACCGCAAAACCGTACGGGAAGCGCTAGGGCAATTAGCATGTTGGGAAGAGGAAACCCCATAAACCAATTTAACTCAATATATTTAAAATATTCGAAAGATATTCAAAACCGAACCGAAGTCAATATCAGTCTTAAATGGGGGGTTATTTTACTCATCATAGATAATATATGCTACTGCGATGGGTTTAATACACACCGCTTCCCGCGGTAACCGTACCTACCGTAGTTCGGATACCGAATAAACCACGGACTAATACAAAGGCGTCATGCACAGCCGCCGGCGGTGGTGCCATGCCATCTCTGCCACATGGCCCACCCACACAACGAGCCGGCCACCTGGTCGGTCGTCGGTCAGTCCAAGAGACTGGCAGGAGGCCCATGGGACGAAAAGGGGGGGGGGGGGGGGGGGGGGGCGCACTCGTAGTTACATGGTTTGACCGCAATGGTACTGTCTGGGGTACCGAATCGCCCGCGGACGCGGCATGAGGCAACAACCCGCCCGCCCGTCGCCCGCAAAACGCGAGTAACAAAGGCACCAACTATTGTTGTCGACGGCCTCGACCCGCCAAGGCAAGGACGAGGCCTCGAGCGCGGCGCGCGCTGGGCGCTTCGTCAGCACTGCGCGTGGGCCACGGCGCTACGCTGCCCGCCCGCACGCCGGGCGCGATGGCGCGGTCGCCTCGTTGGAGTCGCACCGGGCGGCCGCCCAATCAACAACACATGAGTTACAGCTCGCACGCCGGAGCGTGGAGGAACAGCTGGCTGAGCTGCAGGCTGAGGTGATGCAGCTTGGTGAGGGCAAGGCGGTGCAGCACGCCGAGCAGCCCGCCCGGGCGGTAAAAAGGACAAGGAGCTAGCCGGCATGCGCGTCTCACAATTTTGTAAAGGGCATCGTGGACAAGGCATACACGTGCCCGTGCTGCAAGAAGATGATCCGCAATGTCCCCCCAAAGAAGATCAAGAACGAACTGAGGGAATTTGCAAGGCTGCATGCTACAGAGAGGAATGTTAACTCGAATTGTTTTGCAGCGTTTGCACATGTATAAATATGTTTCATGCTGATTGGTAATACTATGTTGCTGATTTTTATAACTATATGCACATTGCAGGTACCTCAAGCCCCCACTGCTACACATCTAAGCCAAGCATAAGGTACATTATCTCCAGCACATCAACCTCCACATCACGGCGGGCCTGACTTACCCAACGGTAAGCGCCTCCGATGATGTGAAGGTGCAAACCGCCTTGGAAATCTGCAAGCAACTCTGGGAGCTGCTGCTGGAGCCCGTGGACCCAACTCGCACACCTGGCACCGCCCAGCTGCCACCTCTGCACTTGCAGGAGGCTCGCGCCCAACAGGTCAAGCAGGTGGCAGAGAAATTCGTGCAGGCATTTGTCAATGATGCAGGTGAGAATGATGTTGCCACCGTGTACTTCAAAATTCTGCAGTGCCATATCCCTTATTACATAAGCTAGTATGGCGACTTGCTGAACTGTGATTGTCACGGGTCTGAGCGCGCTCACTTGGTCACAAAGACTGCCTACCGGAGGGGCGCTGCTGGGCACCCAGAGTTCAGGGTAGGGGGAGGTCCTTGGCCACATGAAAATTCATGAAAGCCACCAACATGAGCTGCCCCCACCAGAGCGACCGAAGCGTGGCCCACAGGGCAAGAAGCGCGCTACGCCCACGTAGAGCGCCCCCCCTCGCCCCCCCCCCCCCCCCCCCTCCGCCCGCCCGCGGTCAAACCGGCAGGCCTTAGCGCCCCATCGCGTAAAAAACTAGTCCTTAACCGAGCGGTATCCGCCCTTGTGCTGTCGGCCCTGTCCGGCCGGCGACTCGGGGATCCGTAACCCTTATACCTCGCGCTAGGGAATGTTTGCCAGGTAGAACCCTACCGCATTACCGACTTTTCCCGCCTGGGATAACATAACCGTAGCTCCGGTAGGGTTGGCCCCGATATGGGCAACCGCGCGCCACCGGGCGCAGCCGTCATAGTGACGGGGGTTCGCCCTTGGACGGTTGGGCCCATGGCCGGGGGCGCTGAGGCGTCCCTGCGTCGTGTATGTTGTTGGGTGGACCCGTCGCCACTACCTGCCTTTTGGAGCCGCGTCGATCGGGCGTTTAATGGCCGGCCCTCGGCCATTCCGAAGATCGATCGTGTGTCGCAGCGGGATGGGCTAGTGCGCTTTGATGTGTATTATACCCAAGGGCAGGGTGCGCATGTCCGCGAGCGTTCACAAGCAACGTTTGCAAGCCGGTGGGGGTGGTACTTGCGGGAACACCGGTCGTAATGGGATCGCCACGCCGCCCGCGCGCCCTCCTCCCCACCCCTTACCCTTCCCCTTCCCTTCCATGCCCGCCCACCTGTGCGTTGCGACGCTTAATGTGAATGGGTTGTCTTCTAAGGTGGAGGATTTTGGCGCGCTGCTGATCGAGCGATCTGTAGATGTTTTGCTCGTTCAGGGGACCACGGTCAGGGCGACCGATATGCGAGTGCGTTTTAATGGGTACTCCGACTACTATATATTCGTTCGGTGACCGCGTTGCATCGGAACGTGGGTGTTGTGTGTTAGTCCGGTCGTCGTACCGGGCGCGGGCAGTCGGCGCGCCCCACCCATGTTGGAACTGTGTCCGGGTGGGGGGAAATTGCAGTGACTCCGCGGCCACTATATTTATCTTGGCCTATTTGCCCACCGGCTCACAGGGGGAACCGTATCGGGATCGCCTGCGCGAAGAGTTGGTGCGGTTTCGTACGAGTTATCCGAGGGATATGATTGAGGAGGAGGGGGGGGGGGATGGAACATGGATAAAATGGAGTTGACGGCTCTACTCAGGCGTTGACGGTAGGTGCCTTCCCGGCGGTAAGCCCATGTGGCCGCGGGATGCATCGGCACGCGAACGCGGAACTTGTCGGAGGGGCAGCTGCCGCGTTCTCGACCACTTCATCGCATGGCCCCCCACTATAGGCCCTCCCCCCCGCTCTCTCGCCCTCGGCATGGGTGGACTACTCTCCGGACACCTCCGATCACTCTTGTCTTCTTTCCCCGTGGGCGCCATCCGTGAGGATACCTGTCCACCTCCCATGCATGAACGCCTGTCTACAAGGTCCATTCCCAAACCGACCCACGGTGACTCTCCCTCTGAATGGCCGAAGCCGTTCCACGATTTTGTCACCGCTAATCCGTTCGCGGTGCTCACCCCTCTAGATGACCCACCTGTGTACGGCGGGCCCTCGGGAAGGGGGGGGGGGGGGGGCTAGACACCGGCGCCGACCACTTTATCCAGGCAATCTGGTCGGCGGTGCGTGGGGTAGGGGCTGTTACCAAACCCAGGCGTCGTGGCCTAGGGCTGCCGCTGCAACGGTCTATCCTAGGTGCGATTAATCGTCGGCGCATGGCCTTCATGGCGTGCCGGGGGACTAGGGGCCCTCGGGATGCCGCTCTAGCGTCGGCACACTATGGCACGGCATAGGGTCCGGACACTAGTACGTTACAACCGCCGCCGCCAGAGGGAGCGGGCCGTGCAAAAAGCGGTTCAGGATTTTAAGAAGGGTGGTGGGAGACGAGAGTTCTGGAAGTGGGCGCGCTCTCTCCGTAAGGGGCAGGGCTCATTCGAGGGCGCGAACGACCAGCCAATACGCGATCCGGTATCGGGGGTACTTCATAATACCGAGCCGGACGAAATCAATGCGTGCTTGGCGCGACACTATCGGGAGCTGCTGCGTGACCCCCACCCCCTAGCACAACGGGTTGCGATATACCCCCGCGGCGTGGGAACACCGCCACCCATTGCCCCCGCACTAAACGGAATTAATGGCGGGCATATAACATGGGAGAAACTAGTTAAGGCTCTCATGGGCTTAAAAAATAATAAGGCCCAGGGACATGATGGGATTACTGCGGCGGAGGCTTTAAAATTGGCGATATACGCCCCAAATAGCCATTTTGGCAAGGCATTGCTGGCCTTAATTAACGGGAATATGGACTAAGAGCTATATCCCCCAGCAGTGGCGTAGCTCGGCCATAGTATCGGTGCCCAAGAAAGGCGACGCGACCGTTATGGACAATTCTTATAGGGGTGTAATTTCGATTATGGGTGCTGCTATGAAACTCCTTATGACCGTCATTGCCCAACACTTGCAAGACGTCTGCCAAGCTAAAGGGACAATCCGCCGTTGGCAAGTGGGTTTTATGCGGAATGAGGAGGGCCCCATGCAAGTCGCCGGCTTGTTCGATATCGCGGCTCGTCGCCAAGCGGCAGGTCTACCCACATACGCGGGTTTTATTGACTTTAGGAAGGCATATGACACCCTAACTCATGAGCTGTTATTCCTAAAACTACAAGCCATAGGAGTCACGGGTCATATGCTTACCTTCATTAAAACTTCATACATGGATAGTATGGTACGGGTCAAGACAGGGGTGGCCCCGGGAACACTATCAGACCCCAAATACCCATAGAACGTGGCCTCTAACAAGGATGCCCCGCTTCCCCCATCCTATTTAACACATTTATTAACGATATATTCGTTGGGGTAAAACATCTAGGGTGTGATGTATCAGGGTGCACCGACACATTAGCTGCAAGGAAACCACTAAATAAAGGTGCCAGGTTAGTTGTACGCGGACGACGCTGTTGGTATCACATGCTCGTTCGATAACCTGCATGCCATGTTCGCCCACTTCTCGCAGTGGGCGGAGGACCATTTTATGGGGTTTGGGGTACTTAAGTGTGCGGTGATGGCATTAGGCCGATATTCCGACGAGACCGCGTTTCGCGAACAAACTGCCCGATGGCAGCTTGCTGAGGACGGAGGAACGGGTACCGGTTGTAAATGAATACATGTATTTAGGTACGGTCATTAAGTCGGATTTAGGTATGCAACACATAGTAGACGACCGGGTTAAGAAGGGTAAGCGCGCCATTGAGGCGCTCGACTCGGTATTAGTCGGTGGACGGGACATAATTCCTATTAAAGTGTGTGTGTCTGTCTTTGAAGCCTGTGTACTGCCGGTTTTAACTTACGGGTAGTGTGAAGTATGGAGCATGCATGGATAGAACTAGCGGCGCGAATAAATTACAAACCGTACTCGATCAGTGCTTGCGGTAGGTGCCTCATTGGGGTGGGTAAGAACTCCCCTGGGGTGGCCACTGCACCGATGATGCGGAAGTTGGATATTGCGCCCATAGAGGCTACGGCCGCTGCGGCACGGGCTCGGGCGTTCCTTAAAGCATCCGACCTGAATACATGTATAACCCATTTAGTAGATCAGCCAAGTCGGGCGCGCCCTAACACGTGGACGTCGGGGACTGTGCGGTGGTTAGATCGACTAGCTAGGGCGAACGTAGGGCTAGCTGAGGGGGCGCACCTTCCACTTGCGTGGAGGTCACTACCCGCGCGCGATGCCACTAAACTAGTAAAGGCATCGGTGTGGGCGCGTTATGAATCGTCGGCATCGTTAGCACGCAATAAAACCTGGGGTATATGTGTCCATGCGTCTTATGCGTCAAACCCGTTGCCACAGTACGGTGTGGGTGTCCCCGCGGGAGTTGTGGCCGGGTCGCACATTATGATACAATTACGCACCCGAGTATTTCCCACTGCCCGCCGATTGGCCCGGATTCATGCTGTGCCTGAGCGGTTTTTGGAACACTGCCCTGCATGTGGCAGAGGTGAATCTGAGACTATCGAACATATGTTGGTGGAGTAGTGTCCGCGGTGGGGGTATCACCTACCGTCATAATTTTGGGTTGTTAGTTCCGGAGTTCAAGGATTTTATTAGTAGTCGGGTTATTGCGTCAACACCTACCCGAGGACTTAACTGCCTTTACTTTGGGGGGTTCCCCCCCCCCCCCCCCCCCCCCCCTTCTTCACGGCGCCCTGGATTTTAATGACAATGGGAAATTTTCCAGCTATGGCGTCGGGCCCTCCCTCACATTGCCTTCTTTGTTGCACATGTATCGCACTCCCGAAATGCTTTGCTCCGCGGGTTGGGGCTTGCCCCAACTCGCATTATTTACTCGCATTATTTACTCGAATGGGCCGACGCCCAAACGGGTAGGGCGGACGTTTCGTGGGCAGTGCCGGGTATTTTGATGGTAGTGTTTTAGACGGTGACCCAACAGTGTTGGAAATTCCGTCACTTGCATCTAGTTAGTCTTGCAGAATGCTTCGGCAATTTGCTTGATGACTATTAATAGCGGAGCGTCGCCTACCCATGGCTTTCCGTAACTGGATTGCTGCCTAAACGGCCGTTTTAGAGACGCTGCAAGGGTTTCACTGCGATACCTGTCCCGGTGTAAGGATACTGCGCAAAACGCATCAGGCACTGGGTACCCACATGGGGATTTGTGTGGTACACATCCTTACACTCCCCCCCCCCCCCCCCCCCCCCCCCATAGGATGGAGGACCTCCTCCAGCAACGTTTCGGCTTGGATTCGGTGGCGATTCGCATTGGCCGGGTCGTCCAACTTTGCGGGTTATCATACATCATATGTTTCTCCGCAGAATCGAACCCGGATCCGATGCGTGCGTTGAAGCACCAACTGAAACGATACTGCGCAAAACGCACCAGGCACTGGGTATCCACATAGGGATTTGTGTGGTAGTCGCTACATATATCCTTACACCCGGGGGCGGGAAGATGGTTGCTGATGTGTAATACATCAGCATAAAGCAGTACAGTACCGTACCCTGTGCACATCAGCAGCGCAGCGCAGCATCAGCAGATCCGAACACGCACAGAAATAACTGCGTTTAGATTTCGTGATAGTCGCTATCTCATCAGTCCGGACCAGCAGGTCGGGAATGAGGCATCCCGTCGCCATGCCGCGAGCAGTGATCACAGTGCGAAGAGTTTCATTACAGGCCCGAAGTCGTGATGTACGGAGGCGGGGCCTGGTTACCCGCAGTTGTGTAATCCTTACGATATGCAAGGTAGCTGCGTCTGGCATGTGTCTGGCAGCGCGTGAGGCGGTCTGAGTGAAGCCGCAGGGGGAGTCGCTTGGCGCGCCAGCACCACCGACACTACTTAGCTGGCGAGCCTGCTCCGCTGCGTGTCTGGGTTCTTGAAAGTGATTTAGACCAGGGACGGTCCCGCGGCGTGGCGCGCGGGGTACATGGGGATATGCAGCTCCACGCCGGCGTCCGCGCCGGTCGTCCGCCACCAGTCGGCCGCTGCCAAGCGTTTCGACGCCAAGTTGACATCAGTTGTCACTGTAGGCCCCCGAATCCCTTCCACCCTCAGCCCGCCTTCTGGCGTCCTCTTTTCCCGGGTGTTTCCTGGTGCTCGGGCCTGGCTTGTGGAGGGCGCGCCCCCTCGGCCGCGGATAGCTGTCGCGCCGTCGCAGCAGCTTCGGTGGCATGCGCAGCACGCGTTGGAGGTTGTGGGCTACCTGCGTACTTGAGGAGGGGGGAGGGGGGGCGTCATCATCGGGGAGTACCCTGTGATGAAGGGGGCAGGCTTCATGGGACTGCATGTGCACCTGTCAGCCTGTAGCTCCGTGACCACAGGCAGCGCCCCCCCCCCCCCCCCCCCCCCCCCCCCCACCGCCCCCCCTCCCCCCTCCCTCCCTGTTTCGTGGGTGCTCGTTGTTGCGGTGCCGGCATGCCAGTCAGAGGGGTTGGTTGTCCACGCGTGTTGCACCATACGCAGGAATATGCGAAATCGAGGACGGAGAAGCCGCAGACGTTCATGTCGCTGCTTCTCAAATTCCCCAAGCTGCACCACGGCTTCGACCTCTGCCGTGAGGTATTCAACAAGTGCGACAGGGATAGGGATGAGCACATCACGATGGAGGAGATGGAGGAGGGGCTGCGCGAGCTGGGCTTCACGGCGGAGGACGACAAATTGATAGCTGACTGCTTCGACAGCTCAGACATGGATCAGAGTCACTCCATCGAGTTCAAAGAGTATGTGGTTTTGATGGCAGCCCTGTTTGTTCTGAAGAAAGGGCAGTCCGGGGGCATCGATGGGGTAAGGAAAGAAATCACGGACACGTTCAAAACCATTTTGGACTGTTTTGTCTTTTTTGACACAAATTGCGATGGGATTCTCAAAAAGGTGAGCCTCGTCAGTGCTATGAGCGATACTTGCAGACTGCCTACTTGGCGATGGAATGTAGGGGTGTGCCTGATCTTGTGACATTACCGATGTGCGCAGGAGGAGGTGCTGGCAGGCATGACTGATCCAGGCGAGGGGAAGGGAGGAGAGAAGTGAGTAGCCCCAGCTCCATTCTGCCTCGCAGCGCCGCCTGGTCTCTGAATGTTCCTCACACCATGCTACTCTTGCATGTTACCCCCCTTCTTCAGCTTGAACAAGAGTATCACAAAGCGATTCCAGGAAATGGACTGGAACCATGACGGGACTATAGCTTTCAAGGAATTCATGTTTGCGCTCGAGGGCTGGGTGCTCGACGAAGACGAGTGACAAGGGTGACCCGCCTGGCCAGGCCATCATCCGCATGACCGCCAAAGGTAGCCTAAACACACAACAGGCTCACTCCGAGCGACTTGCACTTTTTGGTCCAGACTTGGTCGCCATGGAAGTCAGACGCGCCGCCGCTTGCACATGCCCCCCCCCCCCCCCCCCCCCCAGGGAGCAACGTGCTGCCCTAATGCTGCAATGTCATTCTTATGTCATTGATGTCATTGTAATAATCAAGTTTCGAAATCCCGAGGTAGGGTTGCCGAGGTAGGGCGGGGCGGGAACAATGCTCATTACAGACTACTGAGAAGGACCGTGCTGAACGCACCCTCATGCACCCAATTCCCATCATCTGAATCCTGGTGCATACTATCTAGTCAAGCGGTGTAAGAGCGGGGGAATTGAAAGTACGCCCCATGGCAGCGATCCTAGCGACGGCGCCTCTTCTGCTCCTTATCCTGCTCCTTCTTGGTCTGTTGAATCACAGCAACATTTGAGGCAAGGACTATATAGGACTTCACACATGTACAGCACATGAAGCACAATTCGGATGTGGCGTGCTCGTGGTTGCGCTTTTACCAGGATGATGACCAGCCGAATGAAGATGGCGATGAAGTCCTGAAACAGGCCCAGTGCGTGCACCACGTGGTCGGCATCGCCGCGGCTTGCCTTCTCCACAATCACCTGTACACAGAAAGGGCACAATCAGCCAGCGCTGCAGGCAGGAAGGGGTGTAAAAGGGGAGGTACAGGTAGCAAGCAGACCGGTCGTAGGGACTAGGTGTGCGCACCTGGGTGTCGAAGACCACGTACGCCATGAAGATGCCCAGCCCAAGGTAGAGCTCCAGGGAGAAGGGCATGCCCATCCCGAACATGCTCATCATGCGCACCATCATCAGCACCGTCACCGCGGAGGACAGAATGCCTGAAGATGAGAGTGGGGCCATGCGGGGGAGGGGATGTTGGGTAAAACGGGACAGTCCTTGCTCTCACTGTCATGCAGCAGAAACGAGCGAGCGAGCATGCTCAGCATTATACGTACCTCCGAGATACAGGTAGGACCGGCGCTTCGCGACGAGCGCCGCGAGGGAGAAGCAGAGAAACACCGCGCTGGTGGCTGCCATGGCGTACGCGATGATCATGGGATTGACGTCTATCACGGCATCCATCAGTGGCCCAGCGGAGCAGCCCTGCGCGAAGGCCACCGCGCCAAGCACTCCCGTCCGGCTTGCCTGTGGCGTTGGGCAAACCCGTCAGGCATGGCCTGCGGCGCTGCACTCCACTGCGGACCCCGTGGCGACCTGCCTGCGGCGGTGTGTCTACCTAGGCCAGCCATCCTGGACCTCACTGTCACCCTGCTGAGTAAGTGCCCAACAGGAGGGAGAAGGGGGGGGGGGGGGGGGGGGCAGTGCCCTCACCTGGTTGGTTTTCGTGGCCGGCGTCGCGTTCAGCCACATCACGCCAAACAGGGTCGCCAGGAAGGAGATGGTGCCGCCCAGGTGGAACTTGATGTCGGCGAGAACGCCGACGGTGGCCAGCGCCAGCGCGCCTGTCAGCGTGAGGTATACATTCCGCAGGTGACTCTTCACGAAGGGTGTCCTGCCGGTGCCCGGAAAAAAACAGCTTGTGTCAGTCGCACGCGACAGGCAGGGACTTGCCTTTGTAAAAACGGCGGTCCCTTATTCGTACCCTCGCTGCTAGCGATATGTTGAGCAGGATGAGCACCGGGGGGGGGGGGGGGGGGGGGCGTGGGCGGCGCACAGGTGTGAGAACTCGAAAACTTTATCAAACGACATGTCAGGGAAGGATCCCGCGAAACTGGGGGCTGTAGCAGCCATGGTGGGCGTCGTCTGCGCTGTCGGCTGGCGGGGCTTTCGGAAAGAGTGGGAGCTGAGCTCTACTGTGAGCAGTCACTCTGTCAACGATACTTGTTGGGCGTGTCGCGGGTGGTGGGAAGGTATTTTCCGGTTCGACGGTATCACGCCCGCGCTGAGAAGGCGAAGTCGGCGATATCGTACTATTGGCTGCAATTCGGCTGCACACGCTGAAGTCTGGCGGAGAGGTCCGTACTTGTGTGGAAGCGCTGGGACGAGTAGTCGCTGCTAGATGGTACGGTAAGATGGTACCTGGTAGAAGACTCCACACAATGTCGGGCCAGGATGTGGGAAGGGCAGCGTGTGCTGTGCTGGTGTCCAGTATGCTGTCGTCATCCCCGCCGCGACCGCGTGTCTGACACCTCGCTCGCCAAATGAATTCGTGATGACAGCGGTATGATGGGGCGCGCGTCACGCGTGCGTACCCCAGTACGATAGCTTTCCATCCCTTGTCCGCTCGGTAGAGCGGTCGTCTCGTGTGCGAGAGGTACCGGGTTCGATTCCTGGCCGATGTATTTCGGCAATATCGGCCCGGCGTGTCCCGGGTTTACTCGGTTGATGCATTAGCCCTTCGGGGTTCGAATGAGGCAATGCTCTATGGGCTATGCCAGACCTACGACTGCAGTTGGCGCACGAGGTCAAGTGCTGGGGCGGCTTCGGCCGATGTCCCGGGGCGAACTTTACTTTACTTTTTACGATAGCTTTCCAATGAAAATATAATACGTACTGGTAGTGTGAATTACAAAAAGGACAGTTCCCCAGAATTAGAAAATCAACACAGCAAGCCGCCTAAAAGCGGCCCGCATCCCGCATAAGGCGGGATGGATGAGTGATGCGCGCACGGTTCAGAGTCCGGGCCACGCGAGCACGTGTGTGCGTGGGTGATCCTCGGACGTGCTGTGCAGCTTCAGCAACGGGATGGCAGACGAATCAGCGCCGTCTGATGAGGCAGCGAGCGCGCTCTCGAGCTAGGATGAGAGTTACCCCTTACATGTAAATACACAGCTTGAGGTAAACCAGTAATTACTCGAGTAATTACATGACCCCCCCCCCCCCCCCCCCCCCCCCCCCCCCCCCTCTCCTCGCCAGCGCCCCCCCCCCCCCCCCCCCCCCCCCCCCCGCCCCCCGCCAGCAGCGCCCCCCCAACCCCCCCCCCCCCCCCCCCCCCCGCCCCGCTCCTTTCCAGGCAAGCCATGCACAGGCTGCAAAAAGGTACAAAGGGTGCCAATGGCCCAGTTACAAGCTACGCGCTTCGGCCAGACACGCCGCTAAACAGCAATGCGTCGCGCGCTCGGACGCCAGGGCCATTTATTACTTGAAGTAAAATCTTGGAGGGACGTAAACCAGTAATTACTCGAGTAATTACTCAACCATGGGGGGGTAACTCTCATCCCAGCTCTCGAGCGGCCACCAAGCTCAGGACCCCGAGGAAATCTCTTGCGAGCAAGGCCTCCTGGTGAGCCCGGTGATGCACCGAGTGCCCCGCGATGAGAGGGCACGCACCCCGATCCGCAGCCAAGCATGCGATACCACGCACTGTGCGGTGCACCCCCTTGCTCACCTCACCCACAGAAGTATAATACGTACTGGTACACTGGAGTGAAGGTATAGGATATATCCTCACATTCCTGGGTTGGCAGATGTCGGAGGGTTGTATGGTCAGTGACTACCATACGGTAAAATGTTTGCATCCCTCTAGGTAGTGTCGCCAATGTAAGGCAATCACTACACCCAGAAATTCAGTATCGTAAGTGGAGTAAGATATGGTTTCAGGCATGTGTCTCTCTTTTGCTGGCAACCTTTCATAGTTGCTGTTAGTTCTGTTTGTAGTGCGCTTTTGTGAAAGCCCTTATGTAATCAAGAAATGCATCAGTAAGATATGATTACCATACTGAACTATACATGATAGCTGACAAAATATTTATTCCTGTAGATGATGAACTCAAAAAGAGCATCATCAAAGAACATCACGATATTAAGACGGCTTGCCATAACGGTATACTCCGGACAGAGAACATGATCAAAAGAATTTTTTGCTGGCCGCACATGCACCAAAACATAAAAACATATATCCGAAACTGTAAAGTCTGCAAGCTGACAAAACAACATACGCAGGCCCCAGCAACGGCTTTACAGCCACTACCAACACCAACTGTACCATGGGAATATTTCAGTCTTGACTTTATCACAAATTTGCCATCGGTTGATGGTTTTGACTGTATTGCCACTTTTGTGGATTTGTTCACAAAGCAGGTACACTTTATACCATGCCAGAAAGCCATCTCGGCTCCTGAACTGGCACAACTGTACATCAAAAATATATACAAACTCCACGGTCTCAGTACCTGTATGATAGGAGACAGAGATGTCAAGTGCACATCATCATACTTCCAAGAACTGGTCAAACAGCTTGGCACAACCTTAAACCTCAATACTGCTTACCATCCGCAGACTGATGGTCAGACTGAAATATTGAATAAGATAATTGAGCAGTTGCTCCGAGCATTCTGCTACAATAACCAGCAGGATTGGGTGAACTACCTATCCCTTGCTAAGTTCAATTACAATAACACAGAATCGTCGACAACAAAATTTACTCCATTCCAGGCAATATACGGCTTCCATCCTCGGTTATAGATATTGTGAACCCCAAAACTGGAGTGAGAGAGACTACCGTAGACATTCTGTCGAAAATACGGGATATATATACACAATTTGGTGCATGAAAATATCATAATTGCTGCCAAAGAATACCAAAGGCACTATTATGATAAAAACAATAAGCAGCCGATAACTTTTCAGATCGGTGATAAGATAATGATAACAACTGACGATATGATCATAAGAGGACAGAAGTATCCTAAGCTCAAACAACGATATGTAGGACCTTATGAGGTCATCGAACAGGTGAATCCTCAGGCCTACAGAATACAGTTGCCACCTGAGCTTGAGTGCCACCCAGTATTTCATGTCTCTAAACTGAGACTCTGGGATACCATATCTGCGCAAACAGACATACCCGATGCCTTGATTAGCAGACAGACGCGCAGAACTGATGACCCAATCATTGCGGACATCACTGACTGTAAATTGGCACTATACCCCAGACTGTATGAAAAGGGCAAAGCCTTGCTGTTCAAAGTAAGGTTCCATAACTTTCCAGCAACCGGAGATGACTGGATGCCCTACGAAACGATGCGGTATTCACCGCTGATGCAACATTATATGCTGTCAGAACGTTACAAACATATCTCGACCTCACCAGCATACCTTGCTGCTATGGCGAGCCACCCGCAAAGGTTTCCACCGTGAATCTGCTGGCTCAGATTCATCAGAGTGGGGTGGAATGTTAGGATATATCCTATACCCTCACGAACCCTAATCAACAATAGCACACATTAAGGCGCGTAGCGCGCGCACCACTCGTAGCGGCTGCGCCTGCGCCATGTCGGCCGCACTGCGCATGCTGATATATCAGCACGGCGCCCTGCCGGACTGTAATAAGATCATACTCACCCTCACAACCTCGGAGTAGCACAGACTCTTGTCACCATAAGCGCATCCCCTCACAACTGGTATGCGGAAGAATGTAACGCAGACGAAATGATAATCGATCCTGCTTATTATTGGTCCATCCACCCATTTATGCCTTTTATGACAGACCTGCATTTCAGGCTATTGCGTGATAGCCATACCCAATGCCGCGTTGCGTATCTGCGGACAGCCACCACATGTAGTGATGAACTCTAGGAGTTCAGGCGTACAGTAGTGGCAAGCATGTGTCACGACTGTGCCGTAGCATTGACGTGTAGCAAGCCGTTGCACTCTTCTGACTTGCGAAATAGGCAGAGCAGCAATTGTGCTCGGCAGGGATTTCCCAACCTTTGGTAGATATGCATTGGCATCACACTTGTGCAACGGCGCCGCAGTGGCGGATGTTTCCAAGCACGGAGTCAGTGCACCAGTGGGCCACTCAAGTAGCGCAACACATCGATACATCAGATAAAACAACAACGGCTCTGTCAAAATGCACAGGATATCACGGACCGCTTCGTCTTGAATTTGTGTAAATTTAGACCAGCCAGGCAACGAAAGGGTCACCATACACTACCTACGCTGTGCTATCATCCAGTACGTTCAAAAATAATCATGAGATGCCGAGCATATATGTTTACAACCCTGCTTATGTGCAGACGGCTATAAGTACTTCTCCACCTGTGGCGGTCTTGACGCTAAACGGCGTGGATGTATCTCAGCATCATTGCAGCGCAGATACGCTGCACATGCGTGCACGGTCAGGCGATAGAGCAGAGCTTTGTGGTGCTTGCAACTACTTCTTAGACTTGCGAGCCTTCTTCGCCTTCCCAGCGTCTGGTGAGCTTCCTGCACAGTGGGGCATGTACGCAGGGTCGTGAGTGCCCGCATGGGAGAGAGATATGCGCGCCGTCCTGTGATATCACGGTTGGCGCGCATTGGACCTGGTTTTGAACGGACTGCAAAGCGGCGCGTCTTGCCTGTGGCTCCCCGCTTTGCAGGCGCACCAGCCTCTTCTTGCCTGCCAAACACACTCGCCAGAAAGTCCTCCGCAGATGCACTACCGGCTGCAGCCCTGCACATAGAGATAGATGCTCAGCCGGGGGACATCCGCTGCGCGGCGTGACTGCTAAGAACACTGAGCGCAATGGTGCACCCACAAGCTTCCCATACGGCCAGCCTGCCATGTTTACCCCTTCTGCTTTGATGCTTTATCGCCATGCACAGCCTTGTTCTCCTTCTTGGCGGCCTTTCCCACCTGTGAAGACACGTGTGCGCATTCAGTTACTGGATGCACCCATTGTTACTGAGCGTCCATCAACAGCAGCTTGTGTGCATGTACACATGGCACTCCTCACCTCCCGAAGCTGCTGCTTTTGCTCTTTGCTGAGCTCTGGGATGGCATGCTCGATGAACCGATTCGCTGCCCCAATGTTGAGAGCCAATCCCCGCTGAGACTCGGACGCCTCCTTCTTTGATGCTGCCTTGGCTAGCCGCTTCGCCCACTGCGTTAGCCGCTCCTGCACGCACGCCCCGCCACAGCAAGAGATGTGTTGTCATGCTGTGAGGCCGCATCAGACGGCAGCCGTGCAAGTGCCCATCGGGCAGCGTGACGCGGGGATCGGTAAGCCAACGCATGGCGGACAGTACCGTTTCCTTTTCGATGGGATGCTCTCGCGGGTCTATCCCCACTGAGAGCAGATACAGCTTGAATAACTGCCCTGCTGCCTCGCCCAGTGTAAGCTGCAGCTGCGCAGCCTCCAGCGGCTCCAGCTGCAGCGCGCGGCGGCATGCAAGCACCTGTGAGCCCACCGTGTCATTGATGTAATGTGCACGTCATACCACAACACACCAGACCTTCTGCGCACACCTGCTCCATGTCCTTCCCCGTGATGCCCAAGAAGGGTTCCAGCGCCTCTTCCAACTTCCCTATGATTTTCTATGGCGCAGGGGCCAACATGACTTATGTCAGAGCACTCCCCGAGAGAGCAGCGATACGCACGTTGGCACAGGAGCTACGCGCAGTACCTCAAATTCGTCCAGCTGAGCCTGCACTTCCTCCGGCACCTCAATCTCCGCCATCGCGATAATAAGCTCTACGATCGACCAAGAGCCGGCACGGTGGCACTCGCGCCAGGGTGGCGGTGCCTGGCTTGAACGGCCCGAGAAGCCACACCTTCTCGCTTAAGCTATAGTATGACAACCGCGGCAATACCTCTCGTCGACAAGGAGAGGCAGTGGAATGCTACGCCGTCACCAAACCCAACATCACGACGCCGTCATACGCTGCCGTCGTAGTAGTTCATACAGGTAGCGTTTGATGTTTCGCGCTCGCGCCGTCGTCCGCCCGTCGCCGTCGGCGTAGGTCACGCCGTCGCGCCGATGTCGCGCCGTAGTCGTGGCGTCGTACCCGTAGCCCCCGTCTCGCGCTCGCTCGGCGGCTGTATAAATCCTTAATACTTGCTGTACCCATTCCGGGATCTGGCTGTGTGATGCACGGAATATTGCTACTTTCCGGTACGGTTTCCGTGTTTATTAATTACATGAGCTAGCAGCAGGAGGCGTGTTTGTTCAAAGTTGAGTATAGATAGTTCTGCAAAAAGGTCGCGCAGGCTGTTTTACACGGACAAGAGCCGAAATTGGCAGGAAGGTTTAAAAGTAAGTGAAAGCGTGGAGGGAAAACGGTCAGGGGGGCGCTGCGTGTAGCGCTAGTCACGCAGCGAAACTGGAAGATGGCAGGCTCAGCTGTAATGGCTGCTTTTATGTCCACTCGTGCTGCACCCAAAAAGGGCGCAATGACAGGTGCCTAGTAACCCGTACCACTGAGCAACACGGTAGCCGGAAAAAGCGGTTGAGGAAAGGAGGATTTTTTTTAACTTATTTAGAACATTTTGTTTTAAAGTTGAGTCTGGTTTTGCCAGTGATGAGCGAACGGAGAGAGCGGTAGATTGACGGAGAAGGGGTAGCACCAGGTCACAAAGGGGGCACCGGGAAGGCCATCGCTGCGGCCACCGCCTCTCGAACGCCG
This sequence comes from Tetraselmis striata, assembly GCA_006384855.1. Taxonomy (NCBI): domain Eukaryota; kingdom Viridiplantae; phylum Chlorophyta; class Chlorodendrophyceae; order Chlorodendrales; family Chlorodendraceae; genus Tetraselmis; species Tetraselmis striata. The sequence goes on along the minus strand of VCJN01002216.1, from coordinate 30,867 downwards.
CCGTCTTGATGTTGTGCTCCAGCTTTCTCTCGCATAGATTAAGCGCGGCATGCATCAGAGTGTCCTCGGCACCGGTTTACAATTGACGGCGTCTGTTGCGAAGGGGGTCGAGGAGCAGGTATTAGCAACGGACTAGTAGGCGCCACACACGGGGAGGGGGAGTCGACACGATACATGCTCACCTCTTCCCGTCGTCGTACTTCCCTCGAGAGATGTTGGTCCCGAAACTGAAATCAAACCTCGCGCCAGCGTCTCCTTCGCCGTCGCTGTCGCCGCGGCTGTCGTCAGAGGGGCTGCCTTCCACAACCCCCGCGACAATGCCTTCGGCGTCGCTGTCGACGTCGTCGAGAAGTTTGCGTAACTCATGTGAGGTGCACATGTATGCACGCAAGCATCTAAACGAAATCAATGCGTGTGTAGGGAAGCAAAGCAAATCATTGTTTGCACGTTACTAGCGCGATACTCTCACCAATACCTAAACTATGGGGCAACGCGGGCAAGCACTCCCCGAAAGCATTGGCGCTGGCAACGGGTGCGCAACGCAAAGGGTCGCAACGTACGGGCGCACCGCCGGTAGGTCGTCAATGGCGCCTGGAGGCAACCTGCGAGTGAAATCGCTTAGTTGCTATGTCGTTAGGTATAGCGGTTGTCTCTCCGACTCACTTAGCTCTTCAGAGTCGCCGTCGTCGAAAATCATCTTTATCACCAGCTCCCTATCCGCCGGGTCTGCGTCTTCGTTATCCCATCTCCAACCGACGACCATGATGATGCACATAGGTGGCTACCATTGGTCGGCGGTGGGCCTATGGCAGATTGGCAGGTGTAACATGACGTTAAGAAGGGCACCGGGTGGTGGTGGGAGGGCGGGGGGGGGGGGGGGGGGGGGGGGGGAAGCTGCCCGAGAAAGCTCCCCGCGCCCCGAACGTCTTGGTTATGACAACGGCCACGTGTAGTTCGGCATTCATCTCATGCGCTGCCAAGCATGCTTGCTGCCGTGCCACCATATCAAGCGACACCGAGCGCCCCTCCCGGTATGACCCTGTTCGGACGGAGTAGAGGGGTTACGCACGGCCGTACGGTGCAGCTAGCGGCTACCGCAAGGGCGCCATCACCAAGGGTTGCGACAGATGCGGCAGTGAGCGGAAGCGGCTCGGCACACGCCCATTCGCGCGTGTCGTAGAACGGAGTCCTCATGAAGCAGGCGTCACACGCGCGGCAGCGGATTCTCTTGGACACCGGTAACGGAGTCCCCTCGGCAGCGGTCCAGCCCTCCTTGCGCGAAATTATCGACGCATTATTTATTTCGTTCTATAATTATATTCGTATTCTTTCCTAATAATTGCTCGACCTTTATCCTAACTAATACTGTATATAATATTATAATCCTACCAAATTAATTTTGCACCGGGAGACATTACTCATTTTCAAGCGTTATGTTTGTGTTTGCCCCACGGCCCGGGGTGACACAGTACACAGTTGCTACTTTAATTTCATAGCATTGAACGTAGCGCAATAACACGTTTTCGCCGATTCACTTGTGTGAAAATCCAACAGCTTGCTTGGCTTTTCCTGTGTACCCGTGCAGTAGTATAGTGCAGTTGTGGAGTAGTAGTAGTAGTAGTAGCAGTAGTACGGGCGGTGCCAGCAAGGAGTAGGGCGCATGATGAGCGTGCTGGCGGAGCATCACACGCGGTCGCTTCCCCGCGGGTACTCGTCTCACACTAATAAACTTGTGAGTCGTCTGTGTCATGATCGAAACATGTTTGTCGGATTTCCCAACAACTTAAGTGCCCAAGTGCAACTAAAACTCGTACGGTCTGTTGGTGGTTTCAACCGGTAAAGTTACCGGTAACATAAAGTTTCAGTACGGGCTGCCCCATCGCCCGCGGGCCTTGCGCTCCCGGCCGGGGTGCTACTTATTAGTAGGGTAGCCAGCAACAGCTTGCCTGCCATCTTCCAGCTCGCAAATTTCCGTTTTTGCCATGGTTTTGCAGCTGGGACGTTTTCAGGTGGCGATGCGCATGGTATGGAATTAGAATTGGAGGGTCCCCGCCGTCGGGGGGGAGAGGGGGGAGGGGGGGGGGGGGTTGGGTGAAACCTAAACACCCGAAGCCAAGTGAGTCGCAGTACTACGAGCTTTCGTGAGCTCCCGCGGTGGAGCAACCTCTCGCAATAGTCAACTCTTGAGGTAAGGTGTGGCGGACGCGCTCGATACCATGGCCGCTGCTCGTCACGGTTGTCAACGACAACAGCTAAGCCTACCGCAACAAATCGGCGCTGACTACGGAGGAGGACGTCCGTGTCGTGGAGACGGCCGTTTGCAATCATGCAAGACACTTCAACCCTGTCCGCGTGTCCCCGCAGCAGGGCTTCGTGGCATCGACGATCGCTACACGTTGTGGTTTTTCGAAACTACCCGCGTAATCAGTCATCCGTTTCGGGGATTGCACTGCTCATGCGCCTGTGCTTTGAGGGGGCTCGTTTCCCTTTCTCAAACCGTGCCGCAACAACGTTTGCTGTGGATACAATGGGAGGCGTATGCGCGGTTCGGTGGTCCCGCGCGTCTTGTTATGTACTCTACACTGCTGTACTTTGTACTGCGGGAGCCGACGAAGGAGCGAAGAACTGGCGACTGAGGCGGACGAGAACGAGTACAAGCCAAGCGAAGTACGAGTATGAGCATTGCGAGTGCGAGTACAAGTGAAGGCGAAGTACTCGTACGAGGACGACGAGGCGACAGTACGCGCGACTACAAGGCGACTAGTAGTGCAGGACAGTATTACGAGTACCCACATGGGGTGCAAGTCAGTATTATCTCCTACTATGGTACGACGCGCTTCGTTCGGTACCGTACAGCATACAGCATGTACAGGCAGGTAACGCGCCGAGTCTCGGTCGCCTCTCCGCAGCTCCCATCGCGCCATCGTCGCGTTGGCCGTCGTCGAGTCTTCTGTCTTGGCAGCAGGCAGCAGGGTCTCCTCCGCCATACCGCATCATGTCGAGAGAAATGCGCGCGTCCGGACAATGAGCCGTGGTCACCCAGGATTTTCACCTGACGGCTCATGTCATAATCTCGCAGCGCTCTCCTCGAATCTGAGTCTGCAGTTGTTTTGCACTCGCGTACGAAATTAATCGTACCAGCACCTCATGGTTGTACCGGTAACCACAGCTGTTCTGTCTTCTTCGTCTTATGAGTTCGATTTTCATGTGGCAGGTTCATTCTTCATCGCAGAAAAAAAATTCTGCGGTTCTTCTTGTTCGCTATACCAGCTCGTTACCAGTAGTCGCTACTGTGCCGATAACGGCTGATACATGTCGGTTCTGGTTGATGTCGCGCCATCGCCAACTCGCGTCGTCGGAACTGTAGCTGGGGTCGCGAGTCGCACGTTGCTCCGCCCTCATGGCTTCGCAGCTTGCAGCGTCATCGTTACACATCTCAGATCGAACGTTCGGCTGCTCCTTGGTACTCGCGATCTTCGTCCCTTCGCTAGTTCATAATTTCGCTCGCTCGTTGTCGCATCCTCCTCATCGTCGCTACATCGTTCTCGCCACGTCGAACTTGACTCCATCTATCAAAGCCGGTGCGCATCCTCGGTGGGCGTCCCCGCCATAGGATCCTTGACATCTGAAGTCTTCTTCTATCCCTAACTCGCCTCTCGCTCTCGTTGCTATGCCGCCTCTCTTGTGGAATCCGGAACCATGTGCTCCGGTCACCGCTCCGAAACCAAGTGTTACAGCCCCCTTAGGACCTAGGCCGAGCGAATAGCCGTAGATAGTCCTAAAGCAGGAGCTGAGTCAAGGGCCCATTGGATCGTTATTCCACACGGCCAGGAATAATGAGCGGAGATTTGGGAAAAAGGGTTCTTACAATACCGGAATGCCGGTAACCTGGGTGACTCGCCCGGCGGTGGTTTTGCCGGCCTATTTATAGTCGCTGGTTTCCGTCATTCCGTGCGTTGCGTATATATTCCAATTCCCACCACTTGTGCTGCGTGTAACTACTATACTAATACTAAATTCGACGTGTGCGGTCCGAACCCGCGGCCCGTCGCTATTTTAGTAACACACAACTAACTACAGACAGGTTGCTAGCACCTTCGTCTGTCCGCAGCACAGTGATACAATATTTCTCTACTATTGCTATAGCAAATGCTATAGCGTTCTAGATGGTTCCAGCAGGTTCTAGTACCTACTGGTAATACGCTCCTAAGGCAGCGCTCTATTTAACGCTAGGTATTTTACCAGCGCGCACAACAATCGCGCTCCTACTGTTACGCAGGCGTAAGTACAGGTTACTTGCACCCCATGTGGGTACTCGTAATACTGTCCTGCACTACTAGTCGCCTTGTAGTCGCGCGTACTGTCGCCTCGTCGTCCTCGTACCAGTACTTCGCCTTCACTTGTACTCGCACTCGCAATGCTCATACTCGTACTTCGCTTGGCTTGTACTCGTTCTCGTCCGCCTCAGTCGCCAGTTCTTCGCTCCTTCGTCGGCTCTCGCAGTACAAAGTACAGCAGTATAGAGTACATAACACGTCTCCGACGCTTCCTATTGCGATGTCGTCGTCACAAGGACAACGACGACCTGCAGGTGCATGCCCGGCGGGGGCAGCTCTACCATATGGCGTGCTCGACGTCTTGCGTGGTGACCGTAATTACCCATGTCCGACTCTGGGTTGGGAAACTCGGCGGCCGTCGCTGGTGCATCAGCGGCGCCCGCCTCGTCGTTACCCCCGTCCCGACAACACTGGCATCGTTACAGGATGGCGTAGGCTGTCAGAGCCTCTACGCCGGCCAACCCATCCCGACTTCACGACATCCCACCTTTGACAACACAAGCTGCCCGCCGAGGGGTAACTCCGCCACCGAATGCGACCTATGCATTTCGTGGTGTCATCGTAGGTCTGCGGCGTGTGAGGTGGTCGGTAGCCGTCGCGGGTGCCGCCTCGCCACACTCTGCGATGCGAGACCCGCGCCGACAACTTACCGAGTCGACGGGTCTTCTGCGACGTCGCCGGCAACTGCCCCCGACACACATCAATACCACCAGTACGGCACGGCCTTAGTAGGTCTCATGTGCCCGCGTTTCGATGCGTTATGCGTTTGAGGTGCCGGCCCTCGTACGCAAGGCGGCGAGACGACCGCCAATGGTGATGGCAGCTGCCGTACACTGCCGTCGTCGCGCGGATTCGCGTGCCCATCCTCGTAATATATGTACGCCGCCGGTACATATGCAGAGTAACCGTCGCGACGCGTAGATCGTACCGTACTTCACCTGGCTATACGCGGCGCGCTCGCGCGCCCGCGCGCGGAGCTCGTACTCGTCCTACCTGTGCCGCTCTGCTTGGCACTCGTCGCCAACATGCCCGCTCCTACTGGCCTACAGTTCCGGTTCATGTCGCGCGCCGCCACGGCGCGCGGCAATTCCTGCATGCATGCATGGCACCGTCGGGGATCGGCGCTTTGATTTCGCGACACGTCCGGCCTATATCGTGCCGACGTTGGCGCCGTCAGCATCTCCCACCTGCGTCCGTTATGCGCCTCCGCCTCGATCGAGGTTCCTAAACCTCTCGGCGCGAGACCCTTCTACAACTCCAGACATCTTTCGCCTTCGTTTGGTCGGCACGCTGCTTGCCGATTGCCCGTACTCGCAGTCGTTAACGAAACGTGTGTAATTGGCAAAACCAGACCCGATTGCATGTTTGAATTGATGTTAACCTGTCTTTGGGGTTTCCCAACAATTTAACTGTCCTAGTGCAACCCGTACGGTCTGTTGGTGGTTTCAACCGGTTAAGTTACCGGTACCATCATGTTTCATCCGTACAGGTTGCCATGTCGCCCGCGAGCCTTGCGCTTCTGGCCGGGGTGCTACTTAGTAGTAGGACAGCCAGCAGCAGCTCGCCTGCCATCTTTCACCTCGCTGCCTTCGGCAGCAGCCTCTTGTTTTCCGTTTCCGCCTTGCAGGTACCGCCTCCGACTTCCCCCTTTCCCGCCCCTTTCGCTGAGCGTTCCTAGCTAGCCATATAAATTGGCGCTTCTTTCATGTAAGTATGCCCTCGCATTATTTTGGCAAAATTAGACTCGTTTGAAATTATCTTCTATGAAAGTCAACGAACCGAGCATGAACGGGGTAATGCTAACAGCGACTTCGTCGCGACTACGGGTACTTGCTGGTCCCTGCTGGCTGCTGCTGGCTGGCGAACACCCACTCATCGAGAGTTGAGCTGCCTTTCCCTGCTGCGACTGCGGGCTACCCCCTCATACCTTACTTTGCCAGGCCAAATCGACCGACACACAGTCACGCCGTCCCACCTCGCGCAGGCTGGTCCTGGTCGGGAGCAGCCGGTGTGAAGGGGGCAGAGCAGTGCAGGCAAAGGCGGCTGAACAGCGGACGCGAGCAACGTTGTCGCGGCGGCAGGAGCTCGTCAATTCGAGACTATAGGACGACCATGCCGCTGCGCAGCAGCGACCCAGACAGCGACAGCGACAGCGACACGACCGGGAGCGGTGATGGGCTGGGTGTGTCGGCCCGGTCCAGCCGCGACGGCGAGGAGAGCGAGGAGGGGAGCGGCCGGGAAGGTGCGATTGTGCGATGGCGGAGGGTGTATGCGTGGGAGTTGGGAGGATGGATGGGGTCATATAAACACGCATGAAGCAAAGGCCGCTGGGTTTCCACAGGCAGTCTGGAGGATACACATGGCGACTCTTTTGAGGAGAGCGCGTCTGAGACAGAAGCGGTATGTCCCGCTGTGTGGCAGTGAAACACCACAGCGTCTTGGCGATGCGTTCATGTGCGACTTCGTGATTTGAGTGCTGCCGGCTGGGCCAACAGCGATACGCACCAGAAGCGCCAGCATGCGCCAGGGGCTGAGCCGTACGTGTGGGCGTAGCAGGCCCACAGAGCGTCCCCGCGGCGGGAGACTGGCTCCGTTAGCTCGTTGAAGCAACGCTTTGAGCAGCACAGCACCTCCGCTGCTGGAAGGTGGGGCTCGCCTTGGCACCCGGGGCTCTGCGCACTTTGCCGCTTTGATGTCCATGCACACTGACATGCATGTTGCATTGCAGCATGCGGGCGTTGGAGAGTAGGCGCAGCTCCGCGGATACTCAGCCGCCTCTGCCACCCGCTTTGCTCGAAGTGCGCCGACTACAATCAAAGGTGGAGCAGCTGGAGGCAGAGCTCGCGTCCGCTGCAAGTGATACCGCGGTGCGCGCTCAGCAGCGTTCTCAACTGGGCAGTCATGCGGCACGCATGGCCTCTGCATCAGAAATGGGGACAAGGAGGCAGATTGCAGGCAATGATGACTGGGCGATGATGGCTGGGTGGATGCCTGCTTTGCGCAGGCCCGGATGCGAGCGCATGCGGCGGAGGTGCTGGAACAATGCGAGGGCGACATGCGGGCGCTGCAGGGAGAGAACGACCTGCTGAAGGGGCAGCTGACGGATGCTGAGGGGGAGATAGAGCTTCTGGAGGCGCGACTGCAGGAGATGGAAGCCGCGAGCTCACCCGGCATGGCGCCCTCCTCCTCCAGGCCTGGCATGGCAGGATACAGCGACGCGGTGTCCGATCTGCAAGACACCAATGCTCAGCTGGCCAACCAGGTGGGGTGGGGGGGGGGGGGGGGGGGGGCAGGACCTAAGCATTGCGGGCCGGGCTTAGCCCAGCAGCTGTGGCCCATGCGTTAACAGTCGTGTGGGTGGCAGGTGGAGCAGCTCCTGCAGCTGGTGTCAGCGGCAACGGAGGAGGTGCACGGGTCAGCGGCAGCTACAGTGTTTCGCACGGTTGCCACTGTGGCGGAAACAGACGCCTTGAGCGCGCGCCAGGTGCATGTCATGCTCTACCCCCCCCCTCCCCCCCCCCCTTCCCCCCACACCTCGCTCACCCTTCCCATCATACGCCTCCCATGTCTCTTCCCGAGATCTCCCCATTGCTGTAGCATGGAAGTGGCTATGCGCCGGCCACTGCCAGCCCCTAAAAAGAAAAGCTGATCCCATTGCGCTAAAACCTCCGCGCTTGATCTTGCTGTGTGCTGATGCATTTGGCACACTGCTGGCCCGTCGTCCGCAGGAGGCACATCGCTCGCAGCAGGTGTTGTTCCAGGTGTACGATGCGGCGAAGCTGGCGCAGCGCGAGCTGAATGATCTCCAGGTGAGCGGCGCCGCCCGGCAAACTGCCCTCCTGCATTTCTGTTGGAGAAGGCTGTGTCAGCGATTTGTCATGCGCAATGGGAATGTCCTTTCCGCGCCAGGTGAGGCTTGTCGCACAGCGGCAGCTGATGGGCGGCAACGAGAGGGGGTTGGACGAACTCCTACGGGTGTCGCAGGAGCTTGAGGTGAGTCGGAGGAGCGTGACAGGCCGTCTTGTTCAGAGTCCTCGCGTGTACATGTGCTTTGGACACTGCAATGCTGTGGCCCCTGCCATTGACATGGAGCAACCCGGCTGTGTAGGCCTCCACAATGGAGCTGGAGCACACGCGATCAGAGTTGGCGGACCTCCAGAGCGAGGTGTGGATTATAATGCCACCAGTGCTTTGTTTGCCGCAGTGTGTTCCTCCGGCAACACCTTCCTGGCAGGAACTTGACTGTTCTGCAGGCCACCGGTGCTGTCGCACCCCCCCCCCCCCCCTCCCCCCCCCCCCGGGGCGCTGACACCCTCTTGGATTCACCGCTGCGCAGCACAAGCGTCTCACACAGGAGCTCGAGGAGGTCCAGTGCATTGAGGCTCAGAACATTGACGCTGCAACGTCGTACACCATGGATGATTCCATGTCCATGGACCTTGGGAAGCTGGGCTCGGCGCCGAAAAGGACTTCCTACACATCCGCCGGCGACATGGACACCCTCGAGGAGGAAAACGCGCGTCTGAGGCAGACGGTGCGCCTCGTTTGAAGGGAACCTCACGCGACACGTCATGAGTGGCAGTTCAGGCTCTGTAGTCGTTTGGACGCTGCAAACGACGGCAGCGGCTGATGCGTAGCATGCTGGGTGATGGCGCAGGTGTGGGTGCTGCGGGACAAAGCGCAGGCCGCTGCCGCTGGCAGTGCGGACATTCAGTGCCGGATCAAAGACGCCGGGATCGAAGGAGAATCGCTCGACGCCCAGGTGAGTGCACCGGCATCCCGGCCATTGATCTGCAGTCGGCAGTGCGAGTAGCACAACCCCGCCCCTGGCAACAGCAGCACCCCGATGGAAACTGACGGCGGCCATGCATGGCCCCATGATTACCAGGTGCACTCACTGTTGGTAGCTTACAATGACGCTGTGAGCAGCATGGAGGCGATGAGGAGCGGGGACAGGGGGCAGCTGACAGACAGCAGTGCCGCTGTCCAGGCAATGCAGGTGACTGTGCTTGTTGTGCATGATGGTGATGTTTGCCATGGGTACGGGGAGGAGGTTTGGGGGGGGGGGGGGGGGGGGGGGGCTGTCCCTCAGCGCTCACTAGGGTGTGGATGTGTTGGACACTCAGAAGCAATGTGCAGAGCTGGAGGCCGCTGTCAGCCTGCTGGGCACGGAGAAGAGCGTGCTTCGCGACCGCGCCGATATGGCGGAGGAGCTCTCCAAGTCGCTGCAACGCAACTTGAGCAAGGCCAAGGAGGCAGAAGCTGCAGCAAAGGCGGAGGTGAGGAAGGTTGAGGAAGAGCTCCGTGCTGAGGTGACCCAGCGGCGCAAGGCGGAGGCAGCGTTGACCGCAGCCCGGGAGCATCTGCAGGAGCTGGATTCCATGCGCGACAGCCTGGCCAAGATCCATGCTGAGGCATCCCGCATGGGTGGGCAGCTGAGCGAACGGGATGCGGAGGTGTCCAGGTTGCGGGAGGACGCAATGACCGCTTCTACTACGATTGTGGAGCTACGGGAGAAGCTTGCTGAGGCCAAGGCAGGTGCTCAGCAAGCGAGGACCGAGCAAGCAGAGCAACTGAATGAGGGCAGGGACAGGAAGGACGCCCGCATCCGCGACCTTGAAGAGGCACTCCAGGCAGCCAAAGCCGAGTCTCACCGCGCTCAGCAGCGGCAGGCAGAGTCCACGCATCAGCTGGTATGCTGCTGACCCGTCTGCCTTATAACATATACACTGCTGGGTTAAGGCAGGCACACGCGCCGTCACCGCACCATCCGGAGGTTGAATTGCTGTCTCTGCTGACGCCGCCGCCCCGCTCTGTGCCCAGTTGCAGCAAGTGCAGCAAAAGACACGCGAAACAGAAGAATTGCGCCTCCACCTGCAGTCAGCCTTGGAATCCTCCACAGCTCAGGGCGAACGGGTGGGTGTCTCGCTGACCTCCCTGGAGTCTGTGGCCTATGTGGGGTGATGGGGCTGACTGGGAGATGGCGAGGTGGCGAGAGGTTAATTGCCCTCGCTCAGGGCGTCTGGTCCCACTTTCCGTGTTGCACACTTGTCTCAGGCTGCTGCAACGGTGCGCCAAGTGGAAGAGCTGAAGCAGCAGCTGTCTTCTGCGACAGCGGAGCTGGAGGTATGGCGCGTCTGCAACTTTCTCGGCTAGTGGCCCTGGATCCAGGCACCTCACATGCAACACAGGGGCGCCCCCCACGAATTTTCCCCGCAATTGTTCAATTATGTGTGATGCGGCTGTGTTGCAGAGAAAGAGCGCGGAGCTGGAGGCTGCAAAGATGCGAAGGACCCTAAGCAGCGAGGAGGCTTGGACCGGGCTCAAGGCACGCACGCTTCCTGTATTCGCACTTTCACATTACAGGCATGATTCTGGCCCGCCCTTGCTATCATTTAATGTTGGGCGCTGGTCGGTCATGCAGGGAGAGACCGAGGAGCTGCAGCGAGTTCTGCATGCACGCACTTCCTTCCTCACTGTCCTGCGCGACTTTGTGGAACGGGCGGCGAACATTGTGCAGCGCTTTGGATCCAATGACGCTCCTGACGTTTTGCCGCGGGTGAGTGGTGGGGCCGCACCTACCCTTCCAGGCCTGCCTGCAAGGCACACATACAAGTTGAGGAACATGCTTGTTTGTACACACTGATTGCGTCTGCTCTGGTGCAGGAGCTGGTTCGGGAGCTGCGAAATCTGAGAGCGCCAACGAAGACAATTGCCAAGTGGCTGGAGGTAGCGCATGCCCAATCATTTGGAAACTCTTTGCCTGGGCTGGATGTACTTGCGTAATGTCATTGGCATTGACCTTACGCACCTCGCTGAGCTGTTGACGCCCGCCCTACCCCTGGGCCCTGCGTCTGTAGGGCGCCGTGGGTAATGAGGATTCCAATGCCTGGGAGGCCGTCCAGGACGCGATGGACAAGATTGAGCAGCTGCGGGCGGAGCTCAGCCTGAGAGACGTCGACCTCGCCGCGCACGAGGAGCACAACCGCGATCTGGTGTGCGAGGTCTCCATGCTGGAGGTGTGCTCTAGGATATGCCGAGCTTTGCAAAGCAGCACTGAATGCCTGATAGCGCGCACAGAGCATGCACTCAACTACACGCTGGCCATTATTATATACCGGCTCAGCATGCACCACTGGTGTGTCCGCGCATTGTTGTTTATGCCTGTGTTTCCTGTTCTAACAGTAGGGCAATCAAACTGACACACTGAAAGAGATTGACCCAATGCAAGATCATTCCATCCGCATCCGTATCGTAGGCGCAGGTGGAGGGTTGGCGTCTTCATAGTTTGCAGAGCATGGCCAACCACCCCGCTTTGCATCTTGAAGGCGATGGAGAAGAAGTGAGCTTTGCCGTAGACAACTTAACCGACCACAGCATCGCCAGCAGCTCCCTGCGGGAGTGGTCGCCTGTCAGAGCGGCGCGAACCACATCGCCGCCGAGCTCGGCCAACCGTGTGCGATCAGTGGAGCAGACGTGCATTTCTCTTCGCGCCGAGTTGACAGCCTCTCAGCGAAGCGAGCGAGAGCTGCGCCATGAGGTAGGCATCGCTAAAGCGGCGGCAGAGACCGCAGCGCGGAGATGCGACGCCCTTATCCTCGAAAAGGTATTTCGCTCCCTGTAGCTTTGGGTCGGGCTTGCCTTTATACTCGCGGCCGCATGGCTGGCGTTTCACCCCTCACTTTTTCGTATCTGCTCTGCGGCAATTGGCAGCTTGGGATGGGGAGACCCCGACTTGCTCCGATTGCTTTGGTCCCAGGTTGTAAGTGCGACCTAAATCGATCAACCCTGCAATCGATGCGCAAATTCTGCCAGGTTAGCGAGTACGACGAGTTTAGTTTAATTCACCTGTACCGCACGCCTTGTACAGGGTTCTGCCGCGCAAGAGGCGGACCAGCTGCGCGAGCGCCTTCGAGAGGTGAGCGTCGCGCGCGACCGACTCGAGGCCCACCTCGTCATGCTTTCGAGGGACGCTCTCAGACGAGGCGAGGGAACGAGCGACAGCCCCGCGAAAGGCAATTCGAGGTCATCGCAGCCCGGCGCGCAACCGCCCTCGCCCGGGGACGCCCTCACCGAGCTTGTGACCCAGCTGGCGGCGAGCACGCTGCAAGACGCCATGACACCGGAGGGTCAGCAGCGTCGACACCGTGCCTCGTCATCGACGGATGGCGGCACCCTGTCCGACGAGGAGGTGCAGCAGCTGCGGAAGGTGGTCGGTCGGCTGCTGGGCGAGCGCGACACGGAGGCGTCCAAGGCGGAGGCGGCGGTCGTGCAGACAGCCCAGCTCCGCCAGCACATCGACCAACTGGAGGCGCGGCTGGTGCTGCTGGCGGGGCAGGCGTCGGAGGCTGGCCGCGACGCCACCTCCGCCCGAGCCGAGGCGGACGCGACGTTGGCGCGCCACGAGGCGACCTTGGGCCAGTTGCGCGCTGTGCAGGGTCAGCTGGCGACGGTGCTCGACTCGCGGGGATCCTTGATGGTGGAGTTGAGGCGCACCGAGTCGGCCGCGGAGGCTGGTTTCGTCGAGTTGTCACGTCGACTCTCCGCTGAGGCGGCCGCTACGGCCCCCGCGCTCTCGGAGGTGCGCGAGCTCGCCGCGTACCTGCACGCGCGGAGCGACGTCCTCCTTGAGATGGCCGGCGTTGCCGCGCTTGCCGACAGCAATATAGCAGCCGCCCCCGAGCGCTCTACCACCGCCGCGAAACGGCTCTCCGACATGGCCGCCACCCTACGGGCCGGCAGCGAGCGAAACCCCAGAACTCCATCGACCACGGGCAACGCGGTCGACGCCGGCGAACTTCCGCCCGAAACGTTTGGAGCTTCGCTGGGACGCGCCATGGAGGCGGTCGCCGGCGCGGCAGCAGCGCAGCGCCACTTGGCTGCCGAGCTGGCGGACGCAACCGCGCGCGGCCTCCAAGCTCTGGCGCCCCTGCAACGACTGTTGCCGACAATGTCGCCGCATCCGCCAGGCTCCATCACGCCACCTTCCGCTCCTGAGGGTCGCATGCAGGTCATGATCTCGCCTCAAAGCCCGGGGCGCGACATCGGAAAAGGGCCACAGCCCGAAGCGCTTTCGGCTAGTTTTCGCGATGAGCTCGCGTCGGCGGTGTGCCTCCCAAATGCAGCCACGCATGCGTCGGATGCCGAGCTTTGGGCGGCGCTCGTGGGTGATGTCAGCGATGCGCGGGCGGAGCTGAGTTCCGCGCGGATGCTGGCCGCTGGCGATGATGGTTCCGAGGAGTCTTTGTCGGGGCTTGCCGCCGCGGTGACGGGCGACCTTGAGGCGTTGCTGCGCTCTGTGCTGCGCCTGCATCGGCTGTCTCACGCGGGCGAGGGCGGAAGCGCGCGCAGCAGCCGGCGCAGCACCGCGGAGAGCGTGCAGTCGGGCTGCGCTGAGGGCGGGCTGGAGGCGGCACTGGCGTGGCTGGAGGCGCAGCGGAGCGCTGTCGCGGTGGGCAGCATCGACGTGGCCGCGGACCTGGAGCTGCTGAAGCAGCGGCTGGTAGAGGCGCAGGTGGACAACCGCACGCTGGCGGAGGAGGCGCTGCACTGGAAGGCTGCGGCGGAGGAGGCGTTGGGGGAGGGCGCTGACTTATTGCCGCCGCCCTCGTCTCCACGTCACCCGCTTGAGTACCCCTCTTCCGCATCCGGCGCCCAGCCCCACGCAATCCGGGAGTCAGCAGAGCCACCCGCTGAGGGCTCTGCGCCATTCTCCCCGGGAAGCAGTCCCGACGAAGTGCCACTCCTGCGGGCAGAGGTGGATCGGCTGCGGCGTGACGCTGAGGCAGCGACTGAGGCAGCGCTCCTGGCAGACGCGGCAGCCGAGGAGGCGCGCCGCGAGGTGGGGCGGCTGAGGGAGGCGCAACTGGGGGCAGCGGTCACGGATGGGCGCGCGGCGGCGGAGGCAATGCGCGCGGAGCTGGCTGGGGCGCTAGAGGCGCGTCGGGCGGCAGCCGCCGACGCGGAGGCGCTGCGGGGGGCGCTGCGGCGGGAGCAGGCGCAGACGCGCGCGCTGTTTGCGCAGCTGGACGACCTGGAGGGCGAGGCGCAGGCAGCGCTGCAGGTGCAAAGATGACCCCCCTCCCCCCCTTCACTCCCCCACCGTTCCCGAGCGTGGCCACGGAGGCGGCCACTGCATGCGCAAAACAACAGTATGGACGGAGATGACACTTGTGGAAGCGCGGCCCTTTGCAACTGCATCTTTCCAGCACAAAAGTGCGCACGTGTGAAGTGCCGGTCCACCCAGGCTGAATTTCACTCTGCCTGTGCTTTCATTCCTCCCTCACAGGCACTCGGCACCATTGGAGCTGCGCCAGGATTCCTGCGGGAACTCCACCAGGTGCCCCTTCCCGTCCCCCCTCCGCCGTCCTGGCCGCCTCTAAAGCCGCGCTACATGTGGTGGCCTTCTGCGACCCTGCCTAGTAAGCTCAGCCGCTATTGTTGTTGCGCAGGAGCTGGGCCGCGCCAAAGCCAGCATCAGCGACGGCTGTGTGGACAATGTGGAAGGGGATGTGCGGCGACAGGAGACGGAGCGGGCGCTGCGCCACGAGCTGGCTGCCACGAAGGCGTCCCTGGCCGAGGCAAAGGAACTACTGCGGGCGCTGAGCAGGGCGACGCAGGGGGCGGAGAGCGAGGGCGGGGAGGGGGAGGAGGAGGAGGCGCTGGCTGAGCGGCTCAACTCGCGGCTGGAGCATCTGCAGGGGCGCGTGCTGGAGCTGGCGGGCCAGCGGGAGGTGCTTGCCGGACGGCTGGCAGAGGCGCAGGCAGCGTACCTCGGGGTGCTTGACGGTGCGGAGCTGCTGCTGGAGCTGCTCAAGCCGGCGCCGGGCGCGGAGACGGAGGCGGCGGAGCTGCGCGCGGCGGCAGGCCAGCTGCGTGCGGACCTCGCCAGCCTGCTCTCCCTCATCAACGCGCACACCAACGCGGGCGACAGGGTGAGAGGCGATGGCGCGTGGGTGCGCCTCCCCCCCCCCCCCCCCCCCCTTGCCGCCGGTGCTGCAACCCTCGTAGCTCTCACCTGATGGCGCCCGCACAGCATCATCCGGACAACTGTTGCGTCAAGCGTGCAATGCTCGACCTCTCAGCAAGCGCTTCATGCTCCGAAACCATAATACCGCCTGCTTCACATTCTCCCAAGCCACAACACTCACACAGCTGCTCCTGAGTGAGTGCAATCCGATCATACCATATGCCCCGAAAGCACTCTCTCAACATATAGATGTTCCGAATCCACACAGCCCGCTTCGATATGCCAAATGCTCCGAAGCCCAAATCACATGCTCTGAAACAACAATGCCTAAACTACTGGCAATGTGAATCTATAACCTCGCACACATGACGCCCCACACGCATAATGTCAACCATGCATGCTCCGAAACCACACCGCCCATTTCAAATACTCCGAAACCTAATCCCCTGAGCTTGGCCGGTGCTCTTTTCTGCCTGCCCTCTTCTGGTGCTCGTAAAGTTTTCAGGCTGGGTGCGTTGCGGCTGGGGCGGTGGCATGGCTATCCCTCCAGTCTCACACCGCACTTCTCTACTCCCCTGGCAGGCGGCCAACGCGGAGGCGGAAGCGCGCGCGGATCGTCTGATGTCGGAGCGCGACCAGCTGCGGGCGGAACTGCGGGATATGCGGCAGGAGTTGCGGGGGCTGAGGGAGGAGCTGGCCCAGGCCGGGGCGGCCAACTCGGCAGCCGCGCTGCACCGGGAGGCGGAGCTCGCGCAGGCGCTGCAGGTGGCAAGAAGTGGCCGAGCTGAGGCGGAGCGTGCGCTCGAGGCGGCGCGCACGGAGGTGCGGTCGGTGCAGTGCATGGTCCCTGCTGGATGGGCTTTTGGCAAGGCCAAATGGTCTGTGCGTGCGTGTCAAATTTCAAACTTTAATACGGCATTCTTTTTCTTGTCTTGAAAAATGTCTTGTCAGAGTTGAGGAATCTGTGCACAGAGAGAGAGAGAGACCTTAAATGGAGCTGTAGGTGGTTTACGGGAGGGAGACAAGTTTTGCGGGACAGCGTGAGAGCAACCTCACATCATATAGGTGTAGATGCTTTAAGACCTTTACCGCGCCCCAACATGGGTGAACCGCTGAACCCAAAATGACGAAAGGATGATCGGAGTACACCTTCCGTATGTGAGGGATGATGCCGTCCACCCATTGCAAGACAGTGAACGCGCCATATCGTTCCCAGGGGCTGACTGTGGCAGGCAGTGTCCCTAGGAATGCTCTTGTTGGCGACTAGGTTGGCGGGGTGCGTTTGTAGGTGTGCGCTGACGGTGGTTGCGCGGATGCCCCCCCCCCCCCCCCCCCCCCCTTTGTCGCCGCAGGTGGTTCTCCCCGCAGATGAGGACAGCAGCCCTGCCACCTCGCCCCGGAGCGCCATCAGCGCGCAGCGCCACCACAGCATGGCGCGCAGCCGCTGGGTGCGCGCGGGTGCACGCGTCATGGGAGACCTCGCTTCGCGGCGTGCGGCGCAGCAGAGGGCGAAGGCGGAGGCCATGCGGGCCGAGGTGCGTGCCAGTATCGCTAGTGCCTGACTGCCAATAGCTTGTAAGATTGCTTATCTGTATCTTTTGGCTTAATTTCATGCCTTTTAGTAGCACGCGCCAGCAATATCTTACACCTGGATGGCGATACACCAATATCAGCACTGGGAGGGGTGTCAAATACATGACGCTGCGAGTGGTTGAAGGGCATCACCGAATCCTTGAAATGGGGTAACTTCTGACGTCAACTGGTATCAATTTGACCATCATACAACTTGACCTACTATAGAGGAATTATAGATAGATAGAGGTGGGCGAGCGATGACCCGCCCTGCTGCCGCACCACATATGTACATCTACGTGTGCATATGTATATGTATGCGCATACAAACATATGTATGTATGTATGTATGTATGTATGTGTGTGTGTGTGTGTGCGTGTGTGTGTGTGTATTTATGTATAGCGTTTTATTTGTGTATGTATGTGCGGGTATGAGTATATATATGACCGCATGCCGCGCAGGTGGACTCGTTGCGTGAGGAGCTGGGCCTTTTGAAGGAGACGCTGGCGGCAGCGGACCGCGAGCTGGGGGACCGCATCGCTGAGGTGGCGCGCCTGGAGGCGGAGGTCGCCCGGCTGCAGGCTGGCGGGGGACCGGCGGGCGACTGGAGCGCCCTGGCGGTGCCGTCTCCGGATGGAGGCCGGCGCAGCGAGGCCCCGGCCGCCCACCCGCTACTGCAGTCCGGCCAGGATTCCAGACAGGCGGCGGAAGAAGGGCACGACAAGCTGCGGGCGGAGTTGCGCGCCGCGCGCTCCACCATTGAGGAGCTGCGGGCGCAACTGGCGCAGGCACGGCCCGCGGCGGCTGAGGTGGAGTGTATCCGCGAAGAGCGCGACGCCGCGTATCTGGCGGTGCGCCCCCCGGCCTCCCCCCGGCCCAAGCGCAGCGCATTGCCCACCCGCTGCCCGCGCCCCCGCGTGAGCATGACACCCCGGGAACGAGTAAGAACATTGCGAATAAGAGGTCGCCATACCTGCCACAAGTCACATCTAGGCGAAGCAAACCCGGAACTACATGGAATGTTTCCATAGCTTGTATGCAGGTTCAGTTTGGAGTTCTATATACAACGGGCTCTTATTGGAGCGCCGGCACCCCTAGACAGTTTCATCAGCTACTTATCATGAGCAAACCAACACGCCGCTGCCGCTTCGGGATGGCATGTCGTCCCAGGCGGCGCGCCTGCGGGAGCGCATTCGCAGCGTGGCTCTCGCGGCCGATGCAAGCGGGCTCCTAAAGGGCACCGCCCCAGGGAGCGGCTCTGGGGACGAGGAGGAGGAGGACCCCGAAATGAAGCTTCTGCAGGAGCTTGAGGCATCCCCCCCCCCCCCCCCCCCCCCAATCCCCGTTGTCTGGTTCAGCCCTTGCGCACTAGTAGTCCTGCATAAAAACCACTCCGCGCATGTGATGACTGTCCCGACATGAGGAATTGGTTTCGGAGCATTCAGTGTAGGCATCGTCCGACATTCGCGCATTGTGATCTCTGAACATATAGAGCGGGTACTGCGGTTTCGGAGCATTTCGTGCTGGTGTTGTGGTTTCGGAGCAGAAATACGGGCAGTTTCGGTTTGGTTTAGGGTTTCGTACCAGTGCTGCCAGAGTCCCAGAGCTGAGTGGGCAGCGGTGCTTGTCGGCGCAGGCGGCACTGAAGAACCTCTCCAGCAGGTCTGCCAAGGCAAGTTATCCTGCCATCCCTCCCAAAGTGACTTTTCTGGACTACACGACTCCTTGCTAACCCACCCTTGACACCACCCGTGATGTGCAGGGGCGGGAGGCGGCTGCGTCAGACTCGGCGGCAGCAGACGTACGCCAGCTCCGCGCGCAGTGCGAGGAGCTCCGTGCAGGCGCGCAGATGGCGCTGCGGCTGGAGGCGGAGCTGGCGCAGGCGGACACGCTGGCGCGGCGCGCGCGGGTGCGGCCTGCCGCAGCACTCACGCGCCTCCCGCATGCACGCATCTACCACCCAAAATGGCACCGACTTTCGCGTGTGTATGCCCGGACGACGCTGTGCTTGTGCTTTTGTTTGTGGCTGGGACGGGGCGGCGCGTCTTATCTCTATGTTCTGGTGGCCTTCGTGGTGGATGCGGGGCAGGCGGAGCGGGATTCCCTGGAGGGCCAGCTCGCGGCGGCACAGCGCACGTCCGCCGTCGCTGCCAGCGAGCTTGAGGCGGCCCGGGCACGCATCGCCACGGCGGAGGCCAAGATTGCCAAGATGGAGGCCGTGAGCCCCCTCCCCTCCCCTTTGCCCCCCCTCTTCTCCCCACTCCCCTTCCCATTAGGACACGGGTACTGGCGCATCTATACAAACCCGGAAAATAAGCCTGTAGGCTCGTTTATGTCAGACGTTAAAGAAGTTTGAAAGGCTGCGATTCGTCTCTTACGTTACGTCTCTTGCGTTGACACGTAAAACCCCACTTGAGTCTCTGCTCTCTCCCACTCGGGAGGTGCTGGTGCATGTGCTAACTTGTCTGTGACCAAGCCATGCACTGAATGGATGTGCGGATGGCTGGGCGCCTCCGGGTGGTGGGTGGGTGGGGCCGCAGGTGTTTGCGGAGGTGCAGCAGCTGCAGGACGGGCTGCGGGCCGCGCTGGAGGGCGCCACCCTGCGGGAGGGCCGCGTCGCGCAGCTGCAGGCGCGCCGCCACCCGCCACCCTGTCAGCTAGCAACCAGTGCTTGCTTGCCACTGCCTTGCGTGCCATGCACCGGGGCCGTCATCTCCCCTGCCATGGAGCGTCCCGTCTGTGTTGCTGCATGTTCGACGCTGTGGGCCTCCCCCAAGGCTCCGACCCATAGAACTTGATTGAACCATGACTGCTATATGAAGTGACTTGGAAGTTGAATCAGCGATGCGTCGATTTTTCAGAAAATTTTAAAAGAACGGGTTCTATATCACTGGCCTACAGTTCCATGAATTGCATTGCCAGCGCGTTGAAGTACCAGCAGCGAGCGTTTGCATTGCCAGCGCTTTGAAGTACCAGAGTTTTTTTTCCATTAATACCAGCAGCGAGTAGCGAGTACCAGTACCAGCACCAGCAGTACCAGCAGCGAGTACCAGTACCAGCAGCGAGCGTTCGCATTGCCAGAGCTTTGAAGTACCAGAGTTTTTTTTTCCATTACCAGCAGCGAGTAGCGAGTACCAGTACTCATAGCCTCCCAACCATGAGATCGTAATCGGACGGCTGTGTAATTAAGGACAGTGGGCGGGCGGGTGGGCGGGTGGGTGGGTGGGTGGATTATAGTACTTAGTAGTACATTCCAGTAGATAAGCGCTTTAGTCATGCACCTATAGGCCCGATCCGCTGCAGTATACGGGTACCCGTACGGCAATAAAGCTCACCGCCGAAAAATCGGCGCTTCGCTGGATAATAGTACGTACTGCGGTACCTATTACGGTACGTGAGAGTATGCGGCATGTCAGGGCTTCGGTTCCCAAAGCAGTTCCTACAACAGTTCCTACCCAAGTTACCGAGGTTAAAGCCATACGCGAGCAGTAGGGATATTTAAGCGGAAAAGTGTAGAAAAGTGCCTACTTGTGATTATATATTTATCTGGATGTCATGTCATCACCATCATCCTCACCCTCACCCTCAACGCCCCCCCCCCCCCCCCCCTCCTCACCTCGTCTTGCCTCACCTCCAGGGGTTGGCCGGCCGAGCCCCCAGCAGGTGCTGATTCTCCCGCCTTTGCTGGTCCCGGTGCGCAGGCTCAGCTGGCAGACGTCGTGGAGGCGCTCCACAGCGCGCAGCAGCGCCGGCAGTCGGGCGCGCACCCAACGCCGCCATCGCCATCGCCCTCGTCGCTGCCGACAGCTCGACCACCGCCGCCGGCTACACAGTCTCCACCACCGCCGCCGCCGCCACAGCCCCAGTTCGCCCCGACCGCACTCCCCCGCACCGCGGACTTCTCCTTCCCGGCGTCCACCACCCCGCAGGCGCGCTCGAGTGTGCGGTCAGCCGCCCCTGACAGCGAGGCTCCACCTACACACGCGTGGCCGCCGCCGCCATCACCGCCGGTGTCCGGGCAGCAGCGCGCAGCTGCTGCGCCGGAAGTGAAGCTGGTTTGCTGCCTGCGAGAGGCGGTGGCGGGCCACCACGGTGGGCCGGTGTCGGTGGAGCGGGTGAGTGGGGGAGGGGCCTGCGTGCATGCCCTGGCAATGCCCGCGCGATGATACCGATATACACATGGCGGAATCATTATGTAACCGTTGGTCGCCTACCTGTGTGTGTGTGTGTGTGTGTGTGTGTGTGTGTGTGTGTGTGTGTGTGTGTGTACGTCTGTGTTTGTAGGTAAAAATATTTTCGTGTACACCGATGTCCGTAGATAGCGCAGTAAATGTATGCATCTGTCACATTGCAACCATTATTTTGCTTGATAATTTTGAAACCATATATAAAAATGTACCTGTATTTGTAACTATGTGTCACTCTCTAACCGTTCCGCGACGATTCCACGCTTAAATGTACCGATTGTTCCAGCTATATATCCGCAGCATCAAGTAGTGCTCACCCCTCAGCACACATGTGTCTCGGCCCATCACCGATGTGCGCTGCCCCCAGGTGGGCCCCTTGGCGGTGCGCATCACGGACTCTGCCAGCGGCGAGTTCCACACGGGGCGCTACCACGCGGTTTGGGGGCCGGAGGCCAACGGCGCGGTGAGCGCCGAGATGGCGGCGGCAGCGCGCTGCTCGGTGGGGGGCGACACCGTCATGCTGCTGGCGGCGGCGGCCACCCACGACCCGGCGGCGGAGCTGCTGGCGCGTTGCCCCCCCTTACCCCCCTTTTATGCCACTCGCCTCTCCCCTCAACCGCAGCACTACCGCCCGGAGTGACAGACAGTACAGTACGACAGTGAGCAGTTCATCGCAGTCCCAGACTCCCACGGGAGACGCGTTGCCTTCTTACAGTACACCCTTTACACTATTCAGCAGTCAGTGTAACCCATGCTCCGTAACCATACATGCCGCCTTCATGGCATAGAATGTACCTTGCTGAAAGCATGCCTTACACACAACAAATGCTCCGAAACCACAATGTCCAGGCGCAATGCAGCCCAAAATGCTCCGAAACCATATTCCTCTTGGACACATAGATCCAATCCACTCCCTCCCCCTTGGAATGCCTGTCCGCGCGGATGCCTTCCGCCCTCTAACCTGTTGCTATCCGTGAAGAAGGTCCTGCTGAATGGGCTGATGGCAGAGCGTGTGGCTGATTGGATGCGGTGGCAGGTGGCGGGCGGTGTGGGCGGCCTGAGCAAGCTGACCGCGCTGTCGGAGGCGCTCTTCAAGGACCTGTACCAGCTGCCGCATGTGCACGCCTGGCAGGTGAGCCCGCTGCTGCCCCTCCCCAGCCAACAAACCCCCCCCCCCCCCCCCCCCCCACCCTTCCCCGGGGGGTTGAACGTGCCTCATAATGAAGCATTGCGAAAGTCAAGCTGCTCGCCGTCACTCAATTTACCGACGGAATTAGTGTCTGTGTGTCACGGTGTGGCTGACTTTCGTACAGCTCCTACACTGTCTGACACTACACTGTACACTGTCTGTCATTACACGCCCAAACTTACCCAACTGGAGCAGGTCCCACTCCTCCTTTTGACTTTTAGGGTTTGAAATTTAGGGTTTTAGTTCTTATAGCCCTGAACCTGTCCGGACTGGCCGCTTTGCCACCCCCCCTCCCCCCACCCCCCCCCCCCCCTTTCGCGCGCAGGTGCATGTGAGCGCCGTGGAGGCGAGCCCAGCGGGGCTGCTGGACCTGCTGGACGCCAACGCGCGGGAGGGCGCGGCTGGGGCGGTGCTGCCGGGAGGAGCGCCCCGCCACGGAGCCCAGCCGGTGCGTTCTGCACGCCGCATGTCCCCCCCCCCCCCCCCCCCCCCCCGCCTTGCGCTTCAAGCTCATCACACCGAAAAGCACTGAGGCCGCTTCTCGTGAAGGAGGGTGTGTGGAACCTCGCGGGGCAGCAGCCGTCCAGCTCGCCGCCGCCTTTGTTTCCATCCACCCGCCCCCAGTGTTTCCAGCGGCCATTTTTCATCCACCCACCTATGTTTCCAGCGACCGCGCCACAGTTATGTGATGGGCACCTCCGGCCATGCTCCACCATGGCAACCAGTGAGGGCCAGTTGGGCTCAGCACGCCCGGGGGCGAAGTCTTTGGTGCCGCTGTGGTTACCTGCGGGGAGGCGGCCCCCAGTTGCCACTACTGGGCGCAGCTGATGCAGGCTTTTGATTCGCGGCGCGACGCCAAACATTTCCCCACATAATAATGAATAAAAAATAGTAGCGAGGAAGGTATGTGAAAAATTCAGGGGCGGTGCTTGGGAAGGGGGGGCGGTGTACACCACATGCAGAAGCTCGCCGTCATTTGGGATGATTGGGCTCGTCGGACACACTGCTGTTGTTTTGATTAGTGTCGACCGTGCAGGTGAGCGCGCGGGAGATGCGGAGCGCCGCCGAGACGGAGGCGCTCGCGCGGGCGGTGCTGCGGCCACAGAGCAGGGAGGCGCGCTCCGGCCACGTGGCGCTCTGCCTCCGTGTGCAGGTGCGGAGCGCCACCCCCCCCCCCCCCCCCCCCCATATCTCTTTCCCCAACAGGTCTGCATTAAGCTGTCAGAGCTAAAAATCGGAACTTTGATCTTGGTGATCAATGCTTTGACGCGGGCCGATTTTCGATTCTCGAGGCTCCAATGATGGATTCAATTTAAACTTCGACTTCGGTGAAAGATCGCGATTTGGTCCGACTCGCCTCATTCATCAAGGCATTGGGGCTGGAAACAGTGGATGGATGTAGTGTAGGCTCCACTTTATGGGGAATCTACAACTCGATACATTGGTGTTTTGCTGATCCGGCTGGAGCATCTGACATTGGTACCTTTGGCGGATACTTAATGCAAACCCTTGATCCCCCCCCCCCCCCCCCCCCCCCCCCGCCTAAACCCACCCGCCCAACAGCCCCCCCCCCCCCCCCCCCTCCCCAATAAAAGCACAAAGTCTCCGCCGGGGAAAGGCGCCCAATCGTTCCGCTCAGGGCGGACGCCACCATGCACCGCTCTTTTTCCCGAGTGTCTGACGGAGAGGCTATCTGCGTCCTGCAGGTGACGGACATCCGGGGGCGGCAGAGCTGCGGCCACCTGCACCTCGCGACGCTCAGCATGGACGGCGCGGATGAGGTGGGCCAGCCCGCAAGGAAGCCCTCTGTTCTCCCACGCCCCCCCCCCCCCCCCCCCCCCCTTTTGACCGTCCCCCTGCGGACAGGCGTGCCGTCAACCTGTTCTCAGGGCTGCGCATGATGTCGATTCCCCCACTTGGGGCAAAAAGGGGGGGAAATTGCGGCGGGGTCACCCAGACTAGTACAAGCATGTCAGCGTACACAAACCATCAATATCACAGTCTTTTTATCTGAACCGGAAGAATGCTTCATCATGCTATGAATCCAATCAAAGGGTGCGCCAAACGCTCTCTCTCTCTCTCTCTCTCTCTCTCTCTCTCTCTCTCTCTTTGCACGCAGCGCCCGCCCGCCGACTTCCACCGAGTGCAAGCACTCCGACCCCGGGAAGGCCACCGTGCGCCTCCACCCACCCGCCCGTGTTACTCGCTCGACTTCTGCACCCCTCACCGCCTCGCACTGCCTCTGCCTTCCCTTCCCGCCCCCTCCTGCCCCTCGGCCTGGCTGGCGGCCGGCCGCCTCGCAGGGGCTAGCGAGCGGCTGGCGCGTGTTGAGCGCGCGGCAGCTAATTTACTCGCTGGAGGCGGCGTGGCTGGGCCTGCAGCCGGACAGCCCCCCGAACGCGCCGCCCGGCGACCCCGCGGAGCTCGCCCAGCTGCTGCAGGTAGTGCCTATGCCAGAAATGGGCAAACCGGCCATTCGAGCTGGCCCATGTCCCATGAAATCAGCATATAGCTGCATGAACTGTGTGTATGGCGTACCCGCCTACCCGTGTGGCCTATTGTATGTCAAGCTCTGCCTGTGGGTGCCGACTCGGCGATGAGAACACCGCGAATAAATACCCTTCCTACCTGCCAGAGGCCAAATGCAAACAGACCTACCGAGAACATGCAGCGAACGATGTTCCTGTAGGTTACACGCGTGCTCAGCTTTAGGCGTAGGCAACGGGTTGTAGAGGTGCCCCAGCAGCCTTATGTTGTCACCTCAGGCACCAGGTTGTGCTGCATGCGCGTGCCCCAGTTGTCATTTCGCTGGACAACCGGAGTTCTGCACATCCGTAGTTGGCTTTGCTCTCACCTGTGGATGCCTTGAATCCATGATCACACAGTAGGTGGCGCCCACCGGGCCCATGTCCCCCTGGGCAGGTTGTACGAGGAGTGGTATGGGTGGCGATGTGATGTTGGGAGCATTTTCTACGAGAACACGCCCTCCCCTCGCAGTTCGAAATCAGAAGAAAACCATCACGGATTCACTACGAAGTTCTTGTCCAAGTGTCGGTACCCGGATTCTGGGAGCAGAAGTACTGTCCTTAACGCCACATTGGCACCCTTGGGGTACTCGGGGCTTTGACGAGTGAAGGTGGGGTTGTTGCCTGGACGGGCTTCTCTGAGCGGGGGGGTCATGTGCGTGCGTGCCATCAGGGCGCCCGCAGCGGGCGGCTGCACGCGCTGGTGATGCTGGCGGCCGGACAGCGCGGCGGCGGCGGAACGCTGGCGGCAGCGCGCCTATTGGGGCAGCTGGCGCCCGGGGAGGGCCTTCGCGCGGGAGTGCCGCCTGCACCGCGGGGAGCGCCCGGGCAGGCGGGATGCCACTCGGCGCTCCGAGGCCCTCCGGTTGCGTGGGGGCCACCGCTTCCGCTTCTTCCGCTGCCACGCGAAATCGCGCTGCTGGACTCGTCATTGCAGGTGGACCCTCCCATCGTTCTCCCGCCACCCACCCACCCACCCACTTGTCGCCCTGTTCCCACAGTTATCATCCCACATGCATTGGGCCCCAATTACCAATCCAGGGCAGGCCGCCGGTAGTTGCACAATAGCCAACACGGCAAGCTGAAACACCAATTGTTCATGACCTGCACATCGAACCTCGAATTGACTTGACCGTTGAAATGCTCTACACCAACAGCACCAACTCCGGTCCAAGTCCGCACAAAACGATGATTCCGGCACCAAGTCCTCTTCTGAAACGAAATTCGACACACTGACTGTAATTGCCACAAAATCACACATAATGACATAATATGCTCAAAAATCGCAGAGTTCACAATACAAAATGCTCCGAAACCACACTGTCCACACACACAAAATGGCGCCTCCGTCAAAACCACATTGCCCGCACGAATGGCGCCAAAACCATGACACATCAAATACTCCGAAACCACATCACCCGCACGAATGGCTCCAAAGCCATGACACACCAAATACTCCAAAACCGCATCGCCCGCAAGAATGGCTCTAAAACCATGACACATCAAATACTCCGAAACCACATCACCCGCACAAATGGCTCCGAAACCACGACACACCAGATGCTCCGAAACCACATCGCCCGCACGAATGGCTCCAAAAACATGACACATCAAATACTCCGAAACCACATCGCCCGCAAGAATGGCTCTATATATAACCATGACACATCAATACTCCGAAACCACATCGCCCGGACGAATGGCTCCAAAACCTTGACACATCAAATACTCCGAAACCACACTGTCCACACACACAAAATGGCGCCTCCGGCAAAACCATATCGCCCGCACAAAAGGCGCCAAAACATGACACATCAAATACTCCGAAACCACATCACCCGCACGAATGGCTCCAAAGCCATGACACACCAAATACTCCGAAACCACATCGCCCGGACGAATGGCTCCAAAACCATGACACACCAAATACTCCGAAACCACATTGCCCGCACCACCGACTCCAACATCACCACACTCACATCACAGCAAATGCCCCGAAACCATATTGGTCGCACCAACAGCTCCAAAACCACAGCAATCGCACACCAGATGCTCCGAAACCAATTTTCCCGCGTATCTATTGCCCGGAAGACATGTTGTGATATAGGCACTTTACAATGAGAGTCACTACCCCTTATGGCTGTGCTTAAGAAAACTACGCCCATATCGTTCCCGGGGCCTTAGAATTTACTATTGCCCACCAGACAATCTTACTTAGGGAATTCATACCCATTTTATGGTCAGTATATACGTGTCCATGTACAGGGCACTACTGGATGGCCTTATAATATGTAATTCATTATTACATTGTTGTGTATAAATAATTTATTAATAACACCGTGCTGGGGCATTGCGCAAATATATTGGGTTTTCCCCCGTGCCAATCCAGTATGTCCCTCTGTCAGATATGCAAAGAACCCGTGGCGCATTCAGCCAGGGGCGGAGGGGCTTTCACAGCACCCATTCGTTTATTGTCACCAAAGGGAGGTGACACCGCACCAATAACTTAGTCGCCCCCCCCCCCCCCCTCCCCCTCTGGCAGGAGTGGGGCCAGCTGCCGCCGGGGCAAGCAGGGCAACTGGAGGACATGCGGCGCAGCAGCCCCGCACGCTCCCGCCGCTCGCACAGCCCTGGGGCTACCCGCGGGCGGTCCCACAGCCCGCCTGCCCGGGAGCGCCCCGCGTGGTACTGAACTCACCACAAGGCACCCGAAGGCCGACTGTCAGTAGCCATCGCCGCGTACCCTGCGTGCCCGCACCACTTGGGTCGTTCCCTCACCTCGCTGCAGGCCGGCGCGCCATTCTATGTGAGTATGCAGGTCTGCAATCCGCGGGCTGCTTCCAGCCAGCAGCCGAGGCAGAAGCTGTGCGCACCGGCAGCGTATGCCAATGCTCGTCATGTAATTGAAGGAAGGCGTACATACATGATATTACTGCAATAAAAGTTCGATGCGAACCAAATGTGGTGCAGTCTGTACATACGGGCGGAAGCACCCAGCGCGGACAGTAAGTGCAGCTGTGCAAGTATTACATATGCTTGCATGATGGAACGATTGTGGCTGTGTGAGCACACATGCACACGAGCACAAGGCGGTTGCGATGCTCCTAAGTTTTATACAGCAGGCACAAGTAACAACAACACGTCTGCATGTAAACCGTACGCAGGTAGATATCTAGCAGATAGAGTATCGCCAGCCGGTCACACCCCGCCGTTGTACTTTGCTCGCTCGCCCATCGACCGGCATCAAGCAGTGCCGAGCCCAGTGCCTCGCTCAGCGAGTTAGCGTACGTAGGTAAGTAGTGAAGTGCCGACTCATGGCTACTAGTAGTCGTTAACTGCTGCATATGCCCCCCTCCCCATCCCCCCTTCCTCTTCAAAGTAGCACTCGCATCACTCCTGCGACAGCAGAACACGAGAGGATATACCGTGGCGCACGTGGCACCGCAGCGGTATACCGAGATCCCGCAGGCTGCGCGTAGTGCCGCGACGACTGCGGCCGCAATCCGCGTGTCGGTGTTGTTATCGTATTGGCTGCCGCATGCGGGGCTTAATGCGGCGCCGGCGGCGACAGGGCGACAGGCCGATGCCGCCGGGGATGATCGCCTGACCCGAAGATCCAACAGAGGGCGAATAGGGCGGGAATCGCCCCGCGCTGGGCGGGGACAATGGCCTTGTCGCGGCAGCGGTGGCGTGTCGACCGGCGGCGTTGTCGAGCCGCCCGCCAACGCGACCGACGGCGGCTGCACGAACACCCCCGCCGCCGCCGAGCAGCGAGTGCGCTGCGATTTCCGCAGTATCCAGAACGACGAGTGGGCCGCGGTTGTGGGTGCACTATGGGTGATAAAGAACATCAATCCAGCGGCTTTATTCCGGCCCCCCGTTTTTCACTTACGACGACTTCGTGGTTTGGCATGCGGTCGTCGCCACCAATGCTACGGGCGACCGGGACCACTTTTCCCCGGCGTTTGCGACTTTCCACGCCGCGTTTATGCTGGTTTTTAAGCAAATGCTGTAGGCTGCCGGCCCCAGGCGCTGTTGGCCCCAAGCGCTGTTGGCCGTCATGCCCCGGCCCCAAGCGCCCCCCCCCCCCCCCCCCCCCCGGGGGGGGGCATGCCGACCCAAGCGCTGTTTGCTGCCGACCCGCAGCATCGGCTCGCTGCCCCACTGGGACTCTTAGATCGCGGAGCCGTCCGTTCATGTCCCCGAGTACTTGGGCAGCAGCCCTGAGACGGGTGTCGGCATGAGTGGTGGACAGCCGCTTCGCTGGGTGGTCTGAGAAGCATATAGCTTTGACATCATAGTGTATTCGGCGAACACACCCGGCGACTCCTCATTCATCAACGGCGGGAGCTCCTCGGGATGGCTCCGCCGCCCCGACAGCACCAACGACGCGGGCAACGTCAGCGTGCGCTACGGAACCGCGGCTCCATTCTTTTCCGAGGAGAACTTCAATCCTATCGTCTGCGCGGAGCTGGTGAGACGGTGGCTGGACTGGTACTCCTGCGTCGAGCAGGGCAGGGGCGTCGCCGGCACCACCATCATCAGCCGCCGGGGCTCCAGCATGCAGTCGGCATGCACCCCGCCGCGCATCAGCTTGTCGGGAGGACCCCCGGCACGTCGTGCGGGGATTTAAAGGATCCCGACACATCCCCCAACGACCCGATGTTCATGTTCCACCACGCCAACGTCGACCGCAGCAGTCTGATGCGCTTCACAGTATTATGCTGGCCAACGCGGACAAGGCCGGCTACGGCTGGGGCTATACGGTGTCCAATGCCTCTGCACTGGGCGCGCAAGCGAGCCAGGGGAGTACTATGGGCTCAACCTCTACGACGAGCTGGGCCCCCAACATCTGGGGCTCCACTACCTCCATGCTGGGGCTGGACAACGGGCCGGCGGCCGGTGCAAGGCAACCTGACCAACGCCGATATCGTCTGCATGCTGGCGCCCGCAACCTCACCGTACACTGTGACGACACCGTTGTCAGGCAGCAGGTCGTGCAGACAACCGCGCCCGCAGTCCCGGGGCAGCCGCAGACTGTCACCGGCCACATCTACTGCGACAACAAGTTCGCATTCTACTTTGACAACGGCGAGCTCATCGCGTAGGACCCCATGAGTTCACGCCGCATAATGCCTTGGCGGCCTCGCTCGAGTGGGATGGCATCAGCCCAAAGACCTATGCCATCTGCTGCAGTGACTTTCTGACAGCAAACGAGCGGCTCCGAGGTGACTTTTGCTTGCACTTTCTGTGCTTCACCATCTCCGCCTCCCATGGCCCTTTCCCTGCAATGCTTCTCGGCTGGCCATGCACCTTGCACTAGACACCCTTTCCAATTCAATATAACCTGCTCATAAATCCATAGTTAAGCCTTACAGTATTTTGCCCTCCTTTTCTATTTGAGCAGAGGATGCTTCTATATTAGAGCAAAGTTTCATATGTAGGGTCAGATACTGGGGAGGTTTATAACAATGCTACGTTTACATCATACACTTGCTTCAACATCAAATATGATGCTCAACAAAAGAAGATGCTATTCATTTATCATACATGTTGTCCACAATATCCAAGAGTATTTCATTATTTATTTGGTTTACCCGCCTCATGACTGTACTAATTTTCGAATCCGAAAACCAACATGAGGTAGGCATATACCTCAGTATTCGATTTTGTGAATCAACTGCAATGTGTGCGCAGCAAGACAGCGTGGTTTCGGAGCACACACGCAGCTGCTCCGAAACCAATGTGCTGTTTCAAGTCTGAGGGGGGGGGGGACTTCTATGAAGAACGTCGATTCGGTTTTTGGCCAGCACAATATCATAATAACATCGCTGTGATTGTTCAGTTCTCTGCTCTGCGCCTACTGCAAGCTAGATATATAGAGATCGTCCTTAGGTGCAGACAGCGGCACCACTTGAGATCCATATGACAAATGAATATGTCCTAATATAATCAAATGAAAGATACTTTATATGTCAGTGCAAGCACCTTCGCGCACACCTGATGACGATGTAGTCCAATAACCACCCATCACACTAATACGTACAACTTCTCATCGGCCGATGATGAGTCATGAGACTGTGGATG
>VCJN01002215.1:0-31164 GCA_006384855.1 Tetraselmis striata | reverse complement strand
ATAGCGCGATACAACTGATATTGCCACGCGGTAGCCGTTGCCGTCAGCACTTTCATTTAGGCAAAAGCAGGGCTTCTAGCGCTGGCGCTTCAAAACCACAAATTGTGCCACTTGTGTGCACAGATAGGTACGGCCCCCGTACTCATGCCACATCACCCTTGGTATGATGACTATCCATCATACACGTAGGGGATTGAAATTCGGTCGTTCTCAACCTGGACCAAGCCCTACCGTGTCGATGACGATTGTTTATGGGCAGAATCATGGGCAAAATGCGGTTGTGATTCTTGCACGCACAGGCGGGAGAGGATTCTCGCGGCCTCCTTGCCGTAGGGCAAAGCTTTAGTAGTGCATGGCCACATGCTCATAACGCGCCATGGTGAGCCCAATGGGACGGCAATGGCGTGCACCTTGATGTGTCTATGCTGGTGGAAATAATGTTATTGTGTAAGGGGTGGTCCGGCATGGCGGCCGTGGGTATCGCTCAAGGGCGGGGGCATGTGCCAAGTATGAGTGGTCCGTGCACGAGTACACGCAACACACTACTGTCCCGCCACCGTGTATCAGGTTTCGAGATCCACTTGGGGAAAAGTTTCACTCCAATGTGTGGACCACGAGGTGAAACAGACGCCATATTTCGACCTATTATTCCTAAAAAATCTCGAAAAAGTGCCTAAATAAATGACCTAAGACGACTGTGCCGGAGGTGACGAAATTTCAACCCTTCTCGCGCGGATTCTATTGATGGTGTTTTGTTTGAAAGTTTTCTGACGTTCTTTCGCAACGCACCGAGCGAGCGATACCGCGAGTTTGAGAGCTGCACCACAAGGCAGCATTGCAATGGCGATGGTATCACGCCAAATCGTGCACAGGCGCACGCCACTATGGCTCCACCCCACCCAAAAATCTCCTAGCCTCTTTGCTGACATGACATCTCGCCCACCCATGGCCATCCCACCTTGCAATGGTCTATGCATGCGCGGCGGGACGTGGCGGGGGCACCAACAAACCTTGTTGTGGGGGTGTTGGAAACGCTCAGTGTGGCGCAAGTGCCAGCCACTTGTGTAGGACACTTGTTAGGGCCAAAGGGTTGCTTACACCCTATATGGTGATAAAGGCTGCGCATAAATGTGCAACATTCCAGGATTTCAGGTCATAAACCCTAGATTCAGCTGCCCTAATATTCGTAAGCTCGGATTTGGCGAGAAAGGGGCCCAAGACTTATGTGGAAAGGTGTATTATGTGCCTCCGCCCCGCGCTGCGCGCGCTGAGCAGCGCCCGCCACTCAAGCAAACACCCACGGCCTACTCGCCGCCGCTGCACAGCATCTCCCCAGTCCCCCTCACCTGGCTCCCCCGCGTGCCTTGTTGGCTGGCGAGCATCGCTTGGCGTCTTGCCTGGCATCACGTGGGCGCGAACTCCCGGTGCATGTCGCAGATAGCCGGTTCTGCTGTGCCGACGGTCGTTCGTCCCCCGCGTACCCGCGCCACAGAGCTCGACCCCACCACGCCCTCGAGGGGACTCCGGCGGCACCGTCAGCCCAGCACGAGGGTACGCCGGACCGTTTGCCGCGCCACACCTTCCGGCCGTCGCACCCTGGTTGGACAACCGGCGCCAGGCAGCAGGCGGGCTGGTCCCGGGAGACCCGTGATGGCCCGTCAGATGCCAGTCGAGCTCGCCCCAAAGTCCCGGGGCGGCGAAGGCAGGAACCCGCCACCGGCTCCGGCCTGGACGCAAGGCTCTCGAAAAGGTGAGCAGGCCACCGTACGCCCTTCCCTCTGCCTAATCACACGCCGCGTCGCGCCATCGTCGACCAGGAACAAACCCTGGCCTGCTGGGTTCAGGTGCCTCGGGCAGTATATGTGGATGTGACCGTGGTAGCGATGGTATATGATGCAGGTGCAGCGTCCCGGCTGTTTTTGGTACTGATACCCAATTTGCCGCTGGTCCCCTGGCCCAGCACCCACACACCACATCGCCAGCCTGACATGGCGGTTGGTGGTGCGCCCTACCACGCAGGATGTTCACCCAGCTGGGGGGGCGGGTCCCAAGGGGGCTCCTCATGACGCTGGAGCACTCCGGGAACGGCCTCATCTGGATCCCCGCCGCTGCCGCACTGACGTTTGGCGGGCAGGGCGGACCCAGCCCAGTCAGCGTGTGGTGAGGCGAGCCCCAAATGCCATCGCGCCCAGCCATGACTCTGCACCATATTCATTTTCTTATCGTTTGATCAACACCGAACAACCTCGAAGCACATGGCTGACCTGCTGCGCTGCGCCCCTCCCCACACTCCCTCGTTTCCCGCGCCATTGCACAGGGCCGCCAACCTGTTGCTGGCGCTCCTGCTGGACGTGGCAGCGGTGGCTTGCTGAAGGGGATCGTAAGGCGTGCGCGCCCTGCGTACAAACGACTCCTCCGTGCGTCCCCCCCCCCCCCCCCTCCTCCCAGCTCACCCAGTGAGCAGAGCGCGCCTTGGCACACACCTTGCCTGGCGATTCTTGCTGATGCATTATATATATACATATGTATATATATATATATATATATGTCCAGGACAGATGATGCCCTGCTGACGCCAGCTCATGCCTGCGCGCGTGGCAGGACTTTCTGACAGTGGCCACCGTGGACTCCTTCTCCTTCCCCTCGGGCCACTCGTCGCGCATGAGCATGGTGGCCGGCCTCGCGCTTATGGCCGTGCCGCCCAGCTCCGGCCTCACCGGGCTGCTGGTGCTCCTGTGGGCGCTCGCGGTGGCCCTCTCGCGTGTTGTGCTCGGCCGGCACTACCTCACCGATGTCGCGGCCGGCGTGCTGCTCGGTGTGGCTGTCACGGCCGCGGTCTCGCAGGCCCACTTCTCAGGTGATGAGCTGCTGCTGACGGAACAGCATGTGGCGGAAGCGCGGAGAGCCGTCGGCGGCATGTTGGCGGGCAGGCTGATACAGAGCTGCGAGGATCGACTCGACGGAAACAAAAATATAAAGCATCAATCCTCCTGTGCGCACTCATTGATTCTGCGGTAAGCGCCATATATAAACAATTAGATAGAAGTCCGGCAGTTTACCACGTCTGTAATTGTAGTTCAGATACCTCTGATACAGCCACTAGCACATCCTGTGAACTGCTATCACTGTGAACCCGATCAGATTGTCCGACGACAGTGACTGCTGCCGGGAGCACAAACAGCCCCCACCCATGTCTTTCAGCCCTGGCGCATGCTGCATAATGATCCCGCATGCCATGGGTGAGAGGGGGCAGTGCAAAGAGAAGCCGACTGACAATGGCATCACCAATAATTTGCGGCTCACACGGTAAAAAAATGTTCAGCGTACACGTGCTGTCTTGCGCGCCCTGAAACCGCGGACGGCATACAATAGAGATACGACTTGCATCCCACCGGCGATAATTACCGCAGCATGAGTATGGTCAGAACAGGCGATGGCCTTAGGCTGCGGTCATTATCTCTATTGTATGCAGGCCGCGGTTTCAGGGCGCGCAAGACTGCACGTGTATGCTGGAGAATTGTTTTACCGTATCAGCCGCAAATTATTGTTGATGACATTGTTGGGCAGAAGCTTCTTACTGAGCATCAATTTGCCATGGCGGCGTGGCGCTGCTAGGCGCGAAGGCGCTACAGCAAATGCATACTGCTGGCAAGGCTTTACCTGGATTAGCTTCCACCCTTGCGTCCATGGACAACACCCCTGGATGACGTTGAAATAATCAACCCAGCTAGTCGCTATGCCGGGGATTTGGCGGGCTCAGGCATCCAGCGCCGTATGCGCTGATGTAATGCAATTGCATTCGTACTGGGTTCTTATCGATTGATGTGCCATTGTGGCACATTTGCCAGGGGGGGCGCCATCATTCTTCCGCACTCCCCCACTCCGTATCGCAGGCCCGCACAAACAAAGGTTGGAGTCCACAGTGGGAAGCACAGTGGCAGACCTCACTTAGCAGTAGTGTTGTTAAATATATATATATATATATATTATATATATCACCAATGGGGTAGAACTGGGGTAGAAGTGGGGTATAACGCCGCTATCTCGACATGAAAATCTCACCCCACACGTCGATTATCGGTGTGATTTTATTTCAACTGGATTGTAGTGTATAAAAAGTGGGGTATGACGCTAACTCATGTAAAACACTTCATTGCAAAATGTCCCGGGTTGCGAAATGTCCCGGGTTGCGAAATGTCCCGGGTTGCGAAACTGTTCCGGATTCTATCAACTGTTCCGGATTCTATCAACTGTTCCGGATTCTATCAACTGTTCCGGATTCTATCAACTGTTCCGGAGTTTGGGCTGCACATCCGGAGTTTGGGCTGCACATCCGTTTTTTAAGCAAAGGGAATATTCCGCCACTATAAAACCCCGCGACATCATCATTTTCACTCAGACCACATCCCCCAACTGAGAAGCTCCGTCGTACCGAGACACCCTTGTGTCGCTATGATGGTGCGATTGACTGGGAAAGTACATGTATCCGTACACGTACCCGTACAGCGAGATGGTAATCGCAGTAGGGCCTCGTGTCCAGGCTTACTCGCACCATGTACGGGTGCCGCTACGATACGGTACCGACCCGATAGGGCCTATCGGTTCGGCGTGGTCTCGCCCCTGTGATCCTGCTCGGAGTGAGCGTGCGTGTATGTCCTTCGGGACCGACACAGGCTTCGGTGTCTGTAGACACCCCAAGTTCACGGAAATTCTCGACGCCCGTCGACGCCCGTCGACC
This sequence comes from Tetraselmis striata, assembly GCA_006384855.1. Taxonomy (NCBI): domain Eukaryota; kingdom Viridiplantae; phylum Chlorophyta; class Chlorodendrophyceae; order Chlorodendrales; family Chlorodendraceae; genus Tetraselmis; species Tetraselmis striata. Next base: position 26,426 of record VCJN01002215.1, on the reverse strand, counting down.
GCCCTGGTCGACCGCTCTCGACGCCCGTCGACGCCCGTCGACGCCCGTCGACGACCAGCTGTACTGGTACCGGTACCAGCAACATGTAATCATCAATTTGCAGTATAGTACCCGTAGCACCTCGTCGACCAACTGTACTGGTGTGATTTACAAAAAAGGGCAGCAGCTCGTCGACCAGCAAAACATGTAATCATTTTAAAAATTTCAGCCCGATACCGCTTTGCCGACAACCACCACGCGGGGTGGGCGAGGTGCGACATCGACTACCTGAACCATCGCGCTGCCACTATGGAAACTCCTGAAATTCACACGAAAGCTTCAACTGTCTTCAATGTATCGTTGGCCTCAGTAACATGATTTTCTGTGGCGGAAAATTGGCACACCATTCGCTCCAGGCACGCCCGCTCAAGGTGTATGACCAAATGATTTTGCAAAAATCTTTCATCGGATTTGCCGCCAAGGGGGGATGGAAGGTGGGATGGAGGTGGGATCATCCCACCTAGCCTTTTAGCCCGATACCAACGTGATTTTTGTATTTTTCATGTCGAACAAAGGGTCCAAGGTGGGATAGGTGGGATAAAAGCCAAAACCTTTTTTTTCTATGGTATTTCTTTGCAAATTCATTTTGCAAAATAAATATGAATTTGCATGGCTCTACAAAAAACTTTCTCCATTCTATCCCACCTATCCCACCTTCTATTACTTTATCGACTAGGAAATAGTGAGAATCATGTCGATATCGGGCTAAAACACGAAGGTGGGATGACCCCCACCTATCCCACCTTCCATCCCACCTATCCCACCTTCCATCCCACCTCACGCCTCCAAGCCTTGGCAAATTCGTTCGCATCCAGGCCCGCCCAAGCACTCCGGGACCAACCTGGTACCTCAACCTGGGACCTCACGCCACCAAAACGACCTCGCTAAATCGCGGTGGAGGCCCTTCGTCAACCGTCATAAGAAGTCGGTAGTGCGTGTACGAAGCTGGGGTTGTGACACTACCCTGAAATAGGTATGCGTTATCAGTAGGGATGTCATCGGAATCAAAGTCCTCTTGAAAGAAAGCATTCGTAGCCTTGTCTGCGGGGGGGATAACGGTGTACGACATGTTTGTGTAATCGGCGAGCTCGGTCCAGTTTAACCCGTCATTAGATCCCTGAAGAGTTGAAAACTCACCTACCAGGTGGATCCATGATTCCGTATTCCATAGCCGTACGCCGGTAACAATGGCGGCTTTGGGAAGATGGATGGCGAGGAAGTGAGGTGGGTCCATGTTAGGATCGGCTACCCACGCCTCGAACGACGCACCGAAGATCCGGTCAAACGCTCGCCACCCAACATAGTTCTCAGCAGCATTACCCGACTCGGTCACTGTGTAGCCCTGGTCGCTATAACCACTAAGTGCTGGGACCGGAACAGCTGGTACACTGGTTGTATGGCTACCTAGGGGCTGAATTCCCGACGAGTTCCCCTCTCCGTCAATGAGTTCTACCCAAAACCAATACTGAGTTCCGGGCGATAGACCTGTAACCGTTTTCAAACCGTTATCGTAATCGTAGCTCACACCGGGATCGATGGTGCTAGTCGCAGTTCCGATGAAATCGGAGGTCACCGTTGTATACGTCCCGACAGGAATACTGTTAGTTGTATTCTGAAACAGTCGGATCTCGCTGATATCACTCATTTGTTTATACTCGAGAATACTTCAACTCTCCAACGATTTTGGTATAGAGGGAGCCCGGTCCTCCAGCCTATTTATCTCCGCACATACATGGCGTATGAATTCAGCCAGATCTCTAAACGCCCCGTAGTCCATCGTGCTAGTCAAAAAGGCCTCCGTGTTGATTTCTCTTAGAAGCTCGCCGTATCGTGCACTTACCTCTTCGTGTCTGTTGTATAATTCTGACCACCTCATCGCGCCCGAGATACTTGAAATTGCGCCAGCAACAAGTGAAATGCAACCCGAGACGGTTACCGCAACACCATATGTGCCGATATGATGGATGCCAAAAACAATGTTTGTACACCCGACCAAAAAGGATAACAATACGTTAGCATAAACGGATAAATCGTGCCTAGTCTTGAAATATCGGTACGCTTTTTCGTGGAGATGCCGTTGCTTTCTTGATAATTCGCGCCAGCGTAGCAATAAAGGATTTTCGAGTTCGATACTTCCTCCACCGTTTGATTCGGTGCGATCGCTCATTGCTATCTGAAAACAAATTGCCCGACCAGCGAGGGATCGTCAAAATCTAGCTTGAGTTGGCTCCGGCTAGCGATGTCACTAATCTCAAACCCAATTGAGTTGATCCTAATCGACGATGTGAATCCTAGCAGTGTGTTGCGACCGACGAAACTCACTATGGTTGGCGTGTTTGTTCTTATCTGGCTGATGTTAACGGAAACGGTCGCGTTACTCATTTACTACTTACTAGGCAGAATCGCTGAATGACGCTGTGATGTTAACACCCGCCTCCTCATTCCCTGGCGTGGCAGTTAGCGAGAACGAATCAAGGGTCGGGGGAGTTGTATCGGAAGCGGTCGTGATAGTAGCGGGCGTCGAAGCTGTAGCCAAAGTATCGTTCCCGACATTGTCCCTAGCCAACAACCAGCCGTAATAGGTTGTTCCGGGCGTCAATCCGCTGGTCGTATGAGATGTAACCGTACCACTGAGAGCTACACCGTTTGCTTTTATAGCTGCAGCGGTGGGAGCGCTGGTTTGCGTGTCCGAAATCCACAGGTACAGACTCTGTACCGCATCGTTGTCGCTAGACGCTATCGTGATATCGATCTCCGAAGTAGCCGGTGTACCGGAGGCGAGGGTGAATGTAGAGATAACCGGCGGGGTATTGTCTTCGGTCGTATACGCACCGAACGGTGTGATTGACTCATTACCACTCCCATCAACGAGCCGGAGCCAGAAATATCGTTGAGCGTTGGGGGCGCCGATAATATAGGTGTAATTCAGACTGGACCCCGATATACTGCCAGTAATGTTGGTTTCCGTACGCGTACCCACATCGTTTACTGTGTTAACACCGAGGTGAGCTTGGGCCACTGTCATTGTTTGATTGAATTCGAAGACAAAATCGACATCGGTTTCGGATAGCGTTGTCGAGAACGAAACGAGGATCTCCGAAAGAAGATCCGGATCGATGGAAAACCCTTTTCCGAAAAGTTCAAAAAAACCCATTCTCACTTTGATTCCGATAGCGAGCTTCCGCCTCGGGAAATCGATGGTTGAATCTGTCGTCCCAAACGTATGCCTCATTTATGCTACGCGGTAGAAAGTGATGCAGGCCGTGTAATGCGACACGTTGGTCGCTAGGGCGTACGACACCGCCTCACGCAGCTCGAGCTCGATGAACCCTAGATGATCTAGAGGAGGTTTGATAGGCACACCTACGACGTCGCTACAAACCGGTTTGACCGTCTGCTTGTACCCGAAGTACCGCTCGGCGCCGTCGTCGTTGGAGCCAGGAAGATAGGCCAAAATATTGCGCGACGTATGTGGGTCGATGACAAACGACGGCGTGGTCAGCACGAGCCCAGTAGGCAGATCGACAATAGCCTTGTCGACGTATACCGGCGAGCAATACGAAACCGCCATGTTCCACTGACCACCTCTAGCCATCTCAAAAGTTTGGAAATTGAACGGGATAAGTACTCTAGACGAATCACCGTTGTATTTCGTGGCCAGGTCGTCGCCGCTTGACACCCACAGATGGTAAAAGCTCTCTGCGATGGGGCGCTCGGGTTCATCCGTCCAGAAGACGAGACTGAAACGGAAGTCCTCAGCATTTCCAGGCGTCCACGGGAAAATCTCCTGAGACGTCGCTGTTTGCGTTTGGTACAACTTGAATTCAAGCTGGCGCAGTGTGGCAACGTTGTCGCCGAGAGTAATCCCACCGCAGCTATTGCTTTGCAAATATGGCGTGTCAGCCATGACGCCGTAGTAAGCCGTCTGCTTCCAGCTCGGAAGCATGGCGATAATGGCACTTTTATCGGTCTGCCGCCATGCCTTGTGTGTGTTCAGAGCCGGGAACGACTTGCAAAACAAAAGCAAGGACATCGGACGCCCGGTGTTCTGCACGTAGCTTGAACCCATCATGCTTCCGACGACGGGAGTGATCCACTCGAGCCCGAATCGCACCAGACGCCCGGATAACTCGTTAAGGCGCGAGGCACCGACGTCGTAGGTGAAATCGTACTTCTGGCCGCTCAAGCGGTCCGCCGAATTGACAAGGATACGGCTTATCATTTAGCCTGATGCTTAGAAAACCGTCTGGGCCATGCCCGTAGGGTCAATGAAAAGCACTGCATCGATATGCGTGAAGGTATCGATGCGCTGCGCGGCGCCCAGCCCGCTCGCGAATTGAGCCCGCAGGTAGATCAGAGAGGTCGACATGTCGATACCGTTCTCAGACACAGAGGACTTTCCGTGCTGCAGCTCTAGGTCCTGGGCAATAATGTAGGTGCCCGCATCCGCGGTCCATGTTGCGTTATTAATGACGCCGTGGTCAAGGGCCCCGAGAGCGTGGAAGGCTTTCTGCAACTCCATATACGCCTCCGCGTTGGTGTCAACGGGCCGTTGTGGATACAGAATGCCGCCGCAGTCGTAGCTCCAACGACCAACATCGCCAAACAAGTTGGCCCGAGAAGAGAGAGTATTTTTGGTGCCGTCACCGATATTGGCCTGCGGGCGGAACACAGTGAGGAGCGTTTTCAAGGACCGGGCGCTAGTAGAGATAAGCGTGTTAACGGACGAAGCGTCCTTTTCGACGCTAGACGAATGGTTTTGAAACGTGGTCATTGGGATCCTGTACCCCCCAGCGTTGGCCTGAGAAATGGCCATAGCGACCTCGGAGTTTAGCTTGATGACCTCGGTGACCATCTCCGGGTCGTACACCTTCCAGGGGCAAGCGGTCGTGCTAACTTGCGCGTCGTTGACGTTGGCGAGGGTGAGGTTCAAGCGAAGGCGGTCGCGGCTCATATCGCCGACGGGCAGGTACTTGTGCTGCAGGGTCCCAACCACGCCGGACAAGAGCGGGATACAAAACGTCACCGTGGTCCCGGAACCGATGTCGGCACCGGTTCTATAGTCAGCCGCGGAAACCCCCTCAACGACGGTCGAGCCGAAGTTTTCGTTGGTCGAAGTGGACTGGGCGTCGCTTAGGATGTTCCGTAACAGGCCGTACTGGTCGACATACTCAAGCACGGAGCTACCATAGACACACTCAAGCAGGCGGATGACCGCAGACGCGGAGAAATCAAGCGTCATGTCGTTGGTACCATCCTCGTTCTTCAGCTTGAATTTCAGGTACGACTGTTTCGTATTAAGGAACTCGCCTTTATTACCACATGGGATCGAGAACTCGATTGTGTCGCCGGGGCTGAACTCGCGGCCGTTTATAGGCGGCAGATTGTGGCGCACCTTCATGCCGCCGACGGACCGGGGCTTGGGGGCATAGACGAATGAGTCGCTAAGGCCTGACATTTGATACTAACTGGACAGAATTTTTAAGATCTCTTTTCGAGCTGACTCCCTCGACCTCGGACTGCCCCGTAAGCCGATTTCACAGCTCCTACTCCTCTCTTTGCTTGATCGAAGCCAGCCTTCGCCGCGCCGATATCGAGCCCACGCCCTTTAAGAGCGTCTTCGGCCACGCCGGCAAGATTGCCGACGCCCTTGGCCGAGGCGCCAACCGAGGCGCTGAAAGCGGCGGCCTCAGGACCGATACCGGGGATAGCGGCTAGATACGGAGTCGCGCCGAGGAGGAAGTTACCCACCTTGTTGCCGACGGTGCGCGTGGCGTGAGTCAGCTTGGTACCAAGTGTACGTACAGTGCGGCCAAGCTTGGATAGAAAGCTCATTTGCAAATAGATTACAAAAAACGTGGTACAGTTAACGTGGTACAGTTATCGTCGGATAAATCGCCTCCATCAATCGAGTTCTAAGGTCCTCAACTTTTCCTTGTACCGGCAGTCCCAAGGCCTTCAATTCCTCACGTACATCATCCCTCTTCATTAACGTGGTGGGTTCAGGGTCTACCCCGGTGTCTGTTGTTTGGCGCGTTTCTCGTACAAGCCGAGAGCGCTCGGCGGAGCCACCGAGTGTGTGTCCAGTGATGCTCATACCTCCAATCGCATTTCCGCCTGATACAGGGACATCACGAGGCTGCATCGGTGGCGGCGGCATCTGGTAGGTAATCGGCGAAATCGTGCTCCAACCCTTAGCAAATGGTTGCATGCCTCCCGGAGGCAAAGCAAACTGGTTCGCAAAAGGCTGGACGAAAGTATTTACTGACCTCGAACGAGGCTTTCGATTTCTTGATTTCTTAGGCGCGCACCGCTCCTTGCAGTCACAAGCATCCCTTTTACACTTGGAGGAGGCTGATTTCTTCTTAGGCGGCATTTAGCTTGATGCGGTCAAATTTTTTATAAAGGTGTCCCCGGTCGACGTCGCTGAAGAGAAAGTTGTAAGGCTCGTCGAATACGAATCGCATAAGATTGTCGGCGGTGTCCTTATCCAAGAAAATGATCTCGTCAAAAATCGCTGCGTATTCCTTTTTATTTCGCGGCTTAAACATTGCAAAATGCGACATGGTCTTCCGTATCGAAAGAGGCATAGCGACGTAGCTCTGCAAAAGCAACACGATACAGAGCCGGTAATGGCGGCGGTTGAAAATCAGATCCTTTAATTCTCGTTGAATATCTTTGTCTTTTAGAGCTACGGTGACATCGTCCATAAATAGAAGCGAGTACTCCTTCTTCTCAGCCGACTCCATGACGCGCCCCTTGATCGTGTCCAATGTACCGTAGTCGAGCTCCGGGTACATTTTGTCGTGGCTTTTGAACACGTTCCGCTTCAGGCTCTCGACGGACCGCGGGGGCATCACCACGTGCACATGATGGAACGCGCGCTTGTAAGCTTGCTTGCTAGTAAGCAGGTTGACAGCGAGCGACGTCTTGCCGCTCCCGGCCGAGCCGATAATACACATGAAGAAAGGCGACTTTGGTAGCGGATCTTCTATTTGCTCATGAATGCATTTATCGCAAACGAAAGCCGGGGGCTTGAATCTAATTTTACTTGCTTTTTCCAACTCCATACTTCTTCTTTACATAACGCTTCAGTTCTTTTGGGCCCATCTCGGACCAAGTGTATGCCTCAAGGATCTCACATTGTTGCTCGGAGAACCCGGGGTACAGATCCATCCAATACTCCTTCTTCCCATATTTGGGGTTGGTAATAGTCAAGAAATCGACATCGCTAATCTTTGGTGCCCCCTTCTCGGGCTTCTCATCCTTCATTTTTTTTCTCTGTACCAGAGAAAAAATGCAATGGACCGATCTGCAGCAGAACCCGTTGATCATGATGCTGATGGTAGTGGGCCTGACGAGCCACTTGAGAGAGAAGTGGAGCATGTGGAAGAAGAAGCGTTGCCTAAAAAATCAAAACGAGTGAAGCCGGCTAAGCTACCGATATCAGAGAAGCAGAAAGCCGCTCTCGCTAAGGCCCGGGAAAGCCGCGCAGCGAATCGAGCGAAAGCAGAGGCTAAGATAGAGAAGCCGTTAAATATTTACCAGGACCTTTTCACAGTCATCTAGTAAAAAGATGTTACAGCAGATATTCGTCGACTCACAGTACGCCGACCTTGTGCTCCAGGACGGCAGCTATCTTTTCTGGCTTGGCGACGCCATATACGTGCCTCAGCGCCACGACCTTCAGATTAAGGTGCTTAATGCATGGATCCCGCACACCTTCTATAGTGTATTCGCAACTAACGACACGCTCAACCTAAGATACTTCCCACCGGGCGATCCCGCAGGCTCACCGGAGAGCATTGTGTTACCACACGGCAATCGAAGCATCGACGAACTCCTTGACTTCATCAATCCGTTGCTAGAGTACGGCTACGAAGCTCGCTACGACACACCGACAAACAAGCTCATTTTCGAAACGGCCGGCGACGCTCAGCTCCAAATTGATCCTGGTACAACGGCCAATCGGCTCTTGGGTATAGCCGAAGGAGACGTGTCCAACGGCGGCGTGCTAGAAGCGCCGCGCGGCGTCGACCTGACACGCACGTCGAGCATATTTATTCGAAGCAACTTGCACACGAAGAATCGCGACCCAGTCACACGCAGAACAAGTGATATTTTATGCAAAGCACCGCTAATGAGCCAATTCAATGAGCTAGAGCACTTCACTAGCCAGGCTTGGGTGGATTGCTACAACCAGCAATTATCCTTCATTTTGATGCGACTAGTGGACGACAACGGTCGATTGCTCGATCTAAACGGGTCTCGGTGGACGGCGACGATAAAGTTGAGACTAACTAAAAAAGATGAACCGATCCCGGGTCCAGTTAGCGCCTTTGAAAGTGAACGGGCGGCAATTGCTGCAGGTGGACAACTCGGAGCTACAACGGGAGATAGCGAGCCTGAGCAGCGAGATCGCAGCGACAGAAGCAAATCTGAATGACCTAGAAGGGGATGTCGCTTCTCTCAGCAACGAGCTTTGGGAAGACCAAGCGCGACAAGATTTGGAACTCGAGGGTCTTTCAAACGATCTTTTCTTGGACCAGGCTAGACAAGATTTGGAGCTAGAAACGGCGTGCAACGAGCTTTGGGAGGCCCAAGCGCGACAAGATTTGGAGCTCGAGACGGCTTGCAATGAGCTTTGGGGCGATCAAGAGCGGCAGGACTTAGCCATTGCGACGCTGAGCAACAATGTTGCCGCTATAGACGTGACCAGCTACATACCACAAAGCGAAAAAGAGTGGTTCAAGGTCGATATCATTCAGCCCTTGGCTATCACACCAGACCCCGAAATCGGTATCATAGATGTGTACGGGCACCTCCGCGACCCGATCGGAGGGCTACATGATATCGGTGAAGCCGCAAAGCCTTGGCGCCATGTGTACGCTGAAGAAGGCACTTTTTCAAACCCACAAAACCTGAGGTTCACGTCGTTTCAAGGAGTTGATGGTGATTACAGCTTGTCGGATCTCATCGAGTACGCTATTTCATTGGTTGAGTCCGACGTAAAGCTTCTTCCGGCTGAGGGCGGAAACGCCGTAGTGGGTGCCGCCGCTGACACCCGAGATCTAGGCACATCTAACTTCCCATGGCGGGAAATCATCGCCGATGAGCTAACGGCGTATGTTTCAGTATCAACGCCCCGGCTCCAGGAGAAGATATGGAACCAGGGTATTACGGTGAAAGGTGATCTCATACCATTCGACAACAATCCGGGCTTCCCGCCTCTGAGCCGTGTGGGTAACTCCACCTTCCCGTTTCTCGAAGGGCATTTCGGCAACCTCTACGCCGGCAACCTCTTCGCGAACGATTCCGGCGGAACAACGCGCCGCGTTCTGTTGGAGGGCGCCACGGTTTCAGGGTCTGTCAATTGGGAGGACGTCCTCAACAAACCTACTATTTTTAGTGGAAGCTACACCGATCTCACAAATACACCAGACATACCCGTTGTGCCAGCTTGGGTGGATAGCTTACAAAACAATGTGTCATTAAGCGGATTTAACAATGACCTTGTTTTAACGGCGGATAGTGTGGAGTGGGCGAACGTTCTAAACAAACCCGTGTTGTTCAGCGGGAGCTACACCGATCTCACAAATACACCTGCTTGGGTTACCACCTCGCAAAACAATGTATCGCTCAGCGGATTTAACAATGATCTAGTGCTCACGGCCGATAGCGTTGAGTGGGCGGATGTGCTCAATAAGCCGACGCTTTTTAGCGGAAGCTACATCGATTTGGCGGATAAACCGACAATCCCAACTGTGCCCTCGTGGGTGACTAGTGCACAAGGCTCAATCCCACTAAGCGGATTCAACAACGACCTTGTGCTAACGGCGGATAGTGTCGAGTGGGTGGATGTTCTGAATAAGCCGACGCTTTTTAGCGGGAGCTATACCGATCTGACGAACCGCCCGTCTTGGACGGACAATTTCATATACACGCAAAATGTCGGCCCCCAGATGTACCCCACCGAAACCACCAACTACGACATCGTCGCGCTCGACAGCGTCACGCCCACCTCCAACCTGGGGTACAACCTGGGCCAGGACCAGCTGAGATGGCTTTTCCTCTACGCCGGCACCGGCCGCTTCTCCGACGTCGTCGAAATCGGAACCATCGCCGACCGCGTACGGCTGGCCTACGACACCGCCTCGAACCTCATGACGCTCGACCGCCCCCTCACACTCTCGCGAACGCCAGAACTGGACTCCGAGGCCGCGACCAAGGCCTACGTCGATACCGCGGTCGCCGGCGTCACCCCTGCGACGGACTGGGCCTCAGTAACGGGGGCCTCGAAACCGCTCATAAACTACGACGGCTCCGATATGCTTTTCGGCGAAAGCGCCGTTCCAACCCTGAACCAAACGTGGGACCTGGGCAAGCCGAACACCAGGTGGCGTGATATCTACACCCAGTTCCTCACGGCGAGCACCGGGGCGTACGTCGGGTCCCTCGAGTGCGCGCTTCTCACCGTGAACTCGGTGATGTCCATAAACGGGAACAAGATCACGCAGGTGGGGGCGCCCACCACAGGCACGGACGCCGTTAACAAATCCTACGTCGACAACGCGGTCGCGGCCGTGTCGAACGCCGGCGGCGCTTCCGACCTTTCCGAAGTCGAGGCCGCAAAGTTCATTCGGGTTGTAAACAACTACGGCGAGTATTCCCTTGCGCCCAACTACGATTACCTGGCCACCGTCGACTCGTCCGGATTCGCAAACATCATCTTCGGGGGAAACTACTCCGCCGACACCGGCGAGGAGGACCGCTCGCTCAGATGGCCCGAGCTGTGGTGCGAAACGCTCCAGTCGTCGTACATCGGCACGGAGGACAAAATCAGGCTCGGAAGCCTCCTCGGGATCACAGCCTCGGAGTTCACCGACCTGAAGTTCGTCACGGGTGGAGTGGAAGTATCCGGAAACATCGTCCCCAACAACAACCAATCCCACGACCTCGGAAGCGAGTCCCTCGAATGGGACCACATATACGTGAAAGACGTTGAAGTATCGGACGACGTCAAGGTCAGGAACGACGTACGCTTCATACGGAATGGCGCCAACGTGTGCCGCCTCAAAACCCACCCCGACGGGTGCGAAGTCGACGGGGACATGTTCCCCGACGGGACGGAAACGTTTTCGCTCGGGAAAAGCGACAAGGTCTGGGACAAAATTTACAGCAAAAACACGTACGCCACGACCATCGACTCGGCCCAGTCGTACTCGCAGCACGTATACGCCACCGTCTCCGCCACCGTCAACACGCTCTCAGTCCTGGGGGCCGCGGACTTCGGCAACAACACGCTCACCGGCGTCGCCTCGCCCACCGCCTACAGCGACGCCATGACGAAGGGGTACGCGGACGCCAACTACCTCAGCCTCTCAGGCACGATCAACACCAACATCACCGTGCCGGCCCAGAGCGTGGTGGAGACGAACAGCACCCACCCCACGGCGAACCAGCTCGTCACGAAAAAAATCACGGAAGACAGATACTCCAGGAAAACTCACGACCACGACGGGGTGTACGCCGAACTCACGGTCCTGAATTGGATCAGCGAATTCCTCGCGGAAATGGCCGCGGCCACCACCCACGGGAACCTATCCGCATCCTCCGACGGCACCTTCGCCACCGCATCGTTCGACATACCCAACACGATCAGGTTCAAAATAAGCTCCACCCTCCTCGCGCAAAACGTCCAGACCGTGGACTCCGTCAGGCTCACGGTGAGGGTGTTCCACTCCGCCACGGGAGTTTACATAACGAGCGCCGACCAGGAACTAAGCCTGTCGTTCGACCAGGCCACAAACACGATTCTCGCATCGCAGACCGGTTCGCTATCTTTCGGGGCTTCTACCACGCTCGACGGAGATCTGAGCATCAAAGTTGTCATCGACGCAAAAATTGCAGGATACAGGCGACCCGTCATGACCGCAAACGCCCAAGGAGAATGGTCCTCCCCGTCGGTGATCAGGCTGGATCTATAAACGCCGCACCCAGGCAGGACCGACTTCTTGGTGCCGACATTTTTCGCTCACTTAAAGCGAGCCAAACGCGCGCGTTTGGCCCAGAAACTTTTCTCCCCAGGGGTTAAAGAGTGAAAAAATGGCGATCACCAAGAGCGCAATTTACCAACAGGCCCGCCGCGCCCGCCCTGGGATCCAAGCGTCTGAGGCCAAGCAGAAGATGATCAATCGTATCCTTGCTGGGCGCGTGCCATGGGCGCGTACTCTGGAGAAATATGGGATCTCGGAGGCTCAGGTTAACAAGCTCAGGGCCGACGCGGGCCTATCGAGCATCGACTTCTCCCTGCGGCCCACCCGTTGCCGGGCCGGCCCCGGGACGTGCACGCAAGTTTCCGAGACCGCTGTGGTTCCTAAGGTGTCGCCTCCCCCAGAGGATCTCCCTAGGCCCTCGGCGGGGATCCTTGGGGCACCGGCATCTCCGGAACCCCCGGCGCCGGCATCTCCTGGCCCCCCGGCGGCTTCCTTGACTCTGGCGGCTTCCTTGACTCTGGCGGAAGTCCTCAACAAGATCGACGGCATTCGCGGCTTTGTACAAATCAACGCCAACGGTCTGCCGGCGAAGGCCAAGGACGGACGGCCGAAAACCCTGGCCGCAACCACGGTCAAGCAATACAAAGATGGAATGCGAATCATCGCTGAAACTACAGGGTGCGACTCGGCGGCTGATTTCATGGCGTGCCTCCGGGACACGGCGAATGTGACAGCAAAGCTTCGCGGGCGTTACCCCAAAGATGTGTCGTACAAAAAATCGCTTGGCGTCATTGTGTCGGCGGCCAAGTACATCCCAGAATTCAAAGCGGCGCTCGGAGACGAGGCGCACGAGGTGTACCGGCGCATTCTCATCGGCGCTATCCAATCTGCCCAGGATGAGGCTATCGAGCGCACCGAGACAGCCACCGCCATCCCTATCGCCGACATAAAAAAGAAGCTGAAGGATATCGACCGCAAATACGGGAAGACAAGCAAGAGAGCTCTGGAGGCTAGGCTTCAGGTTGAGCTGGTTGGCATCCGCGATGATCTCGGTGGCGTGGCGGTCGTCAAGAGCGAGCGGGATGCGATCCGCAATAAGATCGACAATTACTACGTTCCCAGGACTCGCAAACTTGTCATCAAGAAATTCAAGACAAGCCGCGAGCACCCGGCGTATGAGTTTGTGGTGAGCGTGACCACCGGCAAGCTCCTGGGCGAGTCGCTCCGCAAAGAGCCGCGAGATATGCTCTTCCCTGGGCGCGTTGGCCGGCGTGTGGCGGCGGCGTTTGCGGAGGTTGGGCTGCCGGGCGTGGGAGTAAACCCCATACGCCACTCGCACATCACGAAGCTCCTCCGGGGAAACCCAAGCGAGGCGAATATTAAGCGAGTGGCCGGGCGCTTCAAGCACTCCCAGGCGATGACCACTCGCTACTACCGGCAGGGTTCACCTGGCGAGGGAGTTGACTAGCTGTTGCGTTTGATCTCAAAACAAATCTCTACGGGGAATAACAGAGATAGACTACATGTCAAGCCACGATGAATACGATACTCAACTGGACGCCATGCCCCTAGCGGAGATCAAACGCTTGGCCAAGAAACAACTAAAAGTACTTGAGTACGACCGGTTGAGATCCAAGGTTTACTACAACCGAAACCTAGATAAAAAAAAGGAGTACTACCGTGTTCGTGCGCAGAAGAATAAGGAGGTTGCTTCTACCGGCGGTGCAACAAACCTTGATTCGATTGTAACTATGCCAAACGGCGATTGAAATGGCAATTGTAGCACGTTGTGTACTTAGCATTCGACATGATCCGGTTACATTTTTCGCAGCGCAGGGCGCACTGGAAGCAAAGCTTGTATCCACCCCTGACCGTTTTCCCGCAGGTGTCGCATGATGTGGTGATGTCTTTCCTGCAGTCTGAGCATATACGGCCGTGATCCGAATCATGTCCACATATGATGCACTCCCCAGGCATTATGTTTTGCCCCCAGGGAAGATTATTTTGTGAGAGATCCATCCGCGACAGCTTTCGGATTTTAAACGCGCGCGTTTGAGGGAAAAAATAAAATCTCCGGGGGTATATAAAGCGAGCAACCATGACACCCCCAGGCATTTCCTCTTCTTCCACCAACTCCGCCACCATGGCCCCCGCCAACGAGATCAAGCTCACCGAGACCTACCATGACCTGGGGTTCCTCAAGAAGCTCGCGAATCAGGGGCATGGCTCCCGGGTGATGCCCGAGCACCAGGCGGTCGGCAAGAACATCCTCAAGCGCCTCCGCGGCAAGGACACCTCAGAGGTTGGCTACCGGCAGAGGATCTACGCTGTCGGCAACGGCAGGTCGACAGCTATCGGGCGCTTGTGGCCAAAGCAACAACGGTTCGTGTGCTACCAAAACATGCTCGGCTCCATGCGCCGATCCTTGGCTGCCGGCAAGTATGTGGAGGTCGACATGGCCAACGCCCACTTCAAGTTGTTGGCCGGTGTGTATCCTGAGGCGGCGGCTATCAACGAGTACTGTGACGGCCGGGCGGAGCATCTCCGTGAGGTGGCGGAGGCGGCGGATTGCCCCAAGTGGCAGGCCAAGACCTTGTTCATCATCATGGCGTTCGGTGGCTCCGTCGACACTTGGAAGGCCGAGTTCAACGTTGCCGACGACCTGGAGCTCCCGGCCATCGTTGGAAAGGTCAAGTCGGCCATCGACACGTGCAAGGCGCTCTTCGAGACCGATGATGCTAACCTGAAATACATCCGGGCTGCCAAATCGAAGAACCAAGCCACCGGTAAGGCATGGGAGAACACGGCCTTCTCCCTGTGGCTCCAGGACTTGGAGGCAAAGTGTATGGTGGAAGCCATCCGGTACTTGCAAGCGGCCGACGTCCACGTCGCTTCGCTTATTCATGATGGCGCCCTCATTGCGGCGGAGGACCAAGAGAGGGTGGATATTGAGGCGTTGGGCGAGCACGTGAGGAACTCTACGGGCCTCAAGTGTTCCTTCGCGATGAAGCCTCTGGAGCTCGACGAAGAGGATATGGCATGGAAGGCGCTTGTAGAGGAGGGCTACGCCGACCCGGCTGCGGCAAGGGAGTCGGCTCGTTCGAGGCGCGACGCAACGACCAACCTCATCGTCGATGCCGGCACGGAGGGTGGCCACCGCTTGCTTGGCAAGCTTTTCCAAGAGATGTTCCCCAAACGCTTTGCGTACCTTGGCAAGGTCGATGGGTGGTTCGGCTTTCGCTCGCCGCGGTGGGTCGCCATGCAAGGCGATACCGAGGAGTTGATGCACTTAATGGACAACAATTTGCACTCGCTCATCTCGACAACCGTCAACGATCTCAAATCGGAGGAGTTGTGCATCGAGAAAGATGTCGAGGCTGCTAGCAAGCTACTGGATCGTATCGCTCAGCTCCCGTTCAAGAACGACTTGGTCAAGCAGCTTCGCGTGCTTTACAAGGTTGCGGACCCTGGCAAGTGGCTTAGCAGCCTCGACAGCAACAACAACCTGCTCGGATTTGAGGACTGTGTGTACGATTTCAATGAGTCGTGCTTCCGTGAAGGCCGCCCGGAGGACATGGTGTCGATGAGCACCGGGCACAAGCGCGGCGACATGGAGATGTACATGGCAGGGAGCGACATCGGCGGAGAGATCTTCAACTCTATCGAGAGCATGCACGAGTCCGGGGATGTGCTTTGGTACGTGCTAAAGAACCTGGCGACAAGCGTTGTCGGAAACCGTCCCAACGACCGATTTCAGATTTGGAGCGGCACCGGAGCTAACGGTAAAGGCTTGACCAAGAACCTCGTCGGGAGCGCGTTCGGCGATTACTACTACGAGCCGACTGCCGGCCTCTTCGCCTCCCGGTCGGTGTCTGGCTCGGTGTTGAGCTCCGAGCTCGCAAAGTTGAAGGGCAAGCGGATTTGCATAGCCTCGGAGGCTGAGCCTGGCGACAAGCTTCGCGCCGGTTTGCTCAAGCAGTGTACCGGCCACGACCTCATCCAGGCCCGCGACCTGTACAAGAGCGCCACCGAGTTCCGGTGCCTCGCCAACATCGTTCTATGCTTCAACGAGATCCCAGGCGTGGACGACAGCTCCGGCGGGATCGAGCGCCGGCTGGATTTGATCCGCCATCCCTACAAGTTCGTCGACAACCCGACTCTCGCGCACGAGAAGCTGGTCGACCGGACCCTCCAAAGCAAGTTCTCGAGCAAGGAGTACGGCGCTGCCTTCCTCGGTGCGCTCATCATAATCCACAACGAGCACGGATTCGATTTCGAGACCCCGGCGTCAGTAAAGCAGGAGGCCCGCGAGTACCTCGGAGAGAACGACGTGCTCGGACAATTCGTGGCAAAGTACTACGAGGAAAGCAATGAATACAGTGACCATATCAAGCTGACCGAAATGTGGGAAGTGCTGCGTAGCGACCAAGGCATGTACACTGCGTTGGAGATGAGATACCCTCGGCAACTGAGCGAAAAGCTGAAGATGAAGGGGTTTACCGTAAAACCCCTTGGTGGCTCGGCCCACCTTCGCTACTTCAAGCGTCGGGCCTTGAACGTAGTGGTTGACAATTGCGATGAGTCATGAATACTCTCTCTATGTAACCACGCGCCCCGTTTTGAGCTTGTTATCGGCGTGGTTTGGTCCCGGAGTGCTTGGGCGGGCCTGGATGCGAACGAATTTGCCAAGGCTTGGAGGCGTGAGGTGGGATGGAAGGTGGGATAGGTGGGATGGAAGGTGGGATAGGTGGGGGTCATCCCACCTTCGTGTTTTAGCCCGATATCGACATGATTCTCACTATTTCCTAGTCGATAAAGTAATAGAAGGTGGGATAGGTGGGATAGAATGGAGAAAGTTTTTTGTAGAGCCATGCAAATTCATATTTATTTTGCAAAATGAATTTGCAAAGAAATACCATAGAAAAAAAAGGTTTTGGCTTTTATCCCACCTATCCCACCTTGGACCCTTTGTTCGACATGAAAAATACAAAAATCACGTTGGTATCGGGCTAAAAGGCTAGGTGGGATGATCCCACCTCCATCCCACCTTCCATCCCCCCTTGGCGGCAAATCCGATGAAAGATTTTTGCAAAATCATTTGGTCATACACCTTGAGCGGGCGTGCCTGGAGCGAATGGTGTGCCAATTTTCCGCCACAGAAAATCATGTTACTGAGGCCAACGATACATTGAAGACAGTTGAAGCTTTCGTGTGAATTTCAGGAGTTTCCATAGTGGCAGCGCGATGGTTCAGGTAGTCGATGTCGCACCTCGCCCACCCCGCGTGGTGGTTGTCGGCAAAGCGGTATCGGGCTGAAATTTTTAAAATGATTACATGTTTTGCTGGTCGACGAGCTGCTGCCCTTTTTTGTAAATCACACCAGTACAGTTGGTCGACGAGGTGCTACGGGTACTATACTGCAAATTGATGATTACATGTTGCTGGTACCGGTACCAGTACAGCTGGTCGTCGACGGGCGTCGACGGGCGTCGACGGGCGTCGAGAGCGGTCGACCAGGGCGGTCGACGGGCGTCGACGGGCGTCGAGAATTTCCGTGAACTTGGGGTGTCTACAGACACCGAAGCCTGTGTCGGTCCCGAAGGACATACACGCACGCTCACTCCGAGCAGGATCACAGGGGCGAGACCACGCCGAACCGATAGGCCCTATCGGGTCGGTACCGTATCGTAGCGGCACCCGTACATGGTGCGAGTAAGCCTGGACACGAGGCCCTACTGCGATTACCATCTCGCTGTACGGGTACGTGTACGGATACATGTACTTTCCCAGTCAATCGCACCATCATAGCGACACAAGGGTGTCTCGGTACGACGGAGCTTCTCAGTTGGGGGATGTGGTCTGAGTGAAAATGATGATGTCGCGGGGTTTTATAGTGGCGGAATATTCCCTTTGCTTAAAAAACGGATGTGCAGCCCAAACTCCGGATGTGCAGCCCAAACTCCGGAACAGTTGATAGAATCCGGAACAGTTGATAGAATCCGGAACAGTTGATAGAATCCGGAACAGTTGATAGAATCCGGAACAGTTTCGCAACCCGGGACATTTCGCAACCCGGGACATTTCGCAACCCGGGACATTTTGCAATGAAGTGTTTTACATGAGTTAGCGTCATACCCCACTTTTTATACACTACAATCCAGTTGAAATAAAATCACACCGATAATCGACGTGTGGGGTGAGATTTTCATGTCGAGATAGCGGCGTTATACCCCACTTCTACCCCAGTTCTACCCCATTGGTGATATATATATATATATACCCGATAAATGATACGAAATATATACGTATATATACGATATACGATGGAATACGATAGATGATACATAATACGATATATGTATGTACACATATATATATTTACATATACATACATATTTATATATACATAACGTGTGTGATGCGCCCATACCAGTCACATGCACGTCATGTACTGTATACTCTCATTGTGAGTCAGCATGCATAGCATGATGGCATATATGCTCCCGACAGCTGAGCATGCCATGCTCGCTGACTTGTATGAAGGCGGGCATTCACGGCGGATGGGCGGTATTTCCGGCGTGTATGTCAGCCATCATGCGTGGCCAGCAGCATGTGTAGCCCAGGTCGACTCCGCTGCTGGGGTGGGCTACCCAGTGGCTGGGGGGCTGAGCTTGCGCGGATTGGTGGCGCAGGTACAGTATTTGGGGCGCCATGACGGTGCTGATGCCGTGCGAGGTGACGCGCGGCTGCATCTTCTCCGACCTGTCCTCCATGCAGGAGTATGGCAGCCGCAAGCTGGTGGTGGGCCCCGACGAGATGTACCTCACCCGCCTGTACGCGGACGCCTGGAGCCCCGTGCACCACAAGTACGCGTGCCCCGAGTGGAAGGTGGCGGAGTTCCGGTCCCGCACCGGCGAGGTGCCCGTGCTGCTGCACTTTGTGACAGACAAGCCGTGGGGCACGCGTGACTGGCCGGACTTCCACCAGTGGCGCGCTGCCACAGGCGCGGTGGCCGCCGTGCACCCCTCCACGGAGCAATTCTTCTCGCCGGCGGTGCGCGCGTCTGCGCAGTTTCGCAGCGCAATTGGGGGCTGGTGTGGGTGGGGGCAAGCCGGCGCCGTACCGGCCGCCTCACAGCCGGGGCAGGGACGGTACGGGAGCGGGGGCATCCTCAGGGCAGCGCGCCGACCAGTCAGCGGTATCATATAGCGGGCGCCGGGCAGGGCGCCGCCACGGGCCAGGGCAATAAGGCAGCACCAGCCGCTGGTGAAGATGTCACACGAATACTCCTCAGCAAGGCGGCAGATTTTGCCTGGTTTGATGCACACTTTTGAAAGCGTTTGATGGCGCTTTCTGCAATGCAGTCCCTGCCCCGCCTCCTTTCACAAGCACCACTGCCTTACTGCGCATCCAGTAATGGTGTGTTGTCTTGCTGAAGGACATATCACCGAGGGTGCATGTGGCCAAATCCCGGACCCTTGCCGCAAGGGGTGGTATTTGCATGCAAGCCAGTTGCGGTGTGCGCTATTACAGCTTGAGAGCTGGGCAGCGCCCTTGATCTGTATTGTTGATTACACAATGCTTCCGGCATACGTACGAGTAGTGGTAGCTTCAAGGTGCGGCACAGACTGCGCGGCGGTATACATAATGATGCTTGCATCTATATCATATGCATAAATATGTATGACATATGACGTTAAATTGTTACTATGAACTCAAACTATGGTACTTTCGTTTGCCCTGGTGCGCCATCCATCAACTGCAACTCTAAGTTTGTGTAAAACAAGCACTGTTTTGAGCGCAGCCTGCATTGCATCAACAGTATAGCAAGCAGCAGTGGTACTATCACATCTTTGATATATGAAACTACGCATTGACATCGTATCACACTGAGCGGGGGCATATATTCGAGTAGTAGGAGCAGCTGTAGAATAAAGCTGGTCCCATGCACAATGCATCATGTTTTCATCATCTGCATTAGCAATTAAGCTTTCAATCCTACTCATTATATTTGAGCAGTAGGAGTAGTTGCAGAATGAGGCTGGTCGCATGCACAATGCATCAAGTTTGCATTACGTGCATTAGCAATTTTGTATCCTCGATATTATTTATCATTGGTATGAATGACAGTAAGAGGTTTCGGCATGTATATCATGATACATGAACTATGTTCAGAATGTGATAGTGATAACAAAACAAGTTTTGCTTCTCGAGTGTGACTATCAGCATTTATTTTCCATCACATGTTCATTGACCGAGGATTTCCATCACATGTCCATTGACCGAGGAAGTGCTGCGACGAGTGCAATTACTGATTATGCCCGGTTGGGTGGCAAAGAAAAACAATTTCCTAGTTGTTATTTTACAGTGTTCATTCCCATATGCCCTTTACGCATTTTCACAGTCAGAATATCATCCATGACAGCGCCGAATGCTTCGGGTTGCGATACCAACGAGTGTGACGCCGACCTCTCGACACACCCGCTATTTCACAGTCCTTGATTATGTATAACAGCACGCTCGGGCTCGGCGCTTAGAAGAGGGCCGAGCCCCCCTTTGCCGCCTCCAGCCCCAGCAGCACCGCGAAGCCCAGCATTGCCGCGCGCCCGTTGATCAGCTCCGCCGTCGGGTTGAAGGGCCCGAACTTCACGGGCTTCCGGCCCACTGTGCCCAGCGGAATCAGGCTTGCCGAGCTCAGCAGCAGGAAGGACATGAAAATTGGCACAGGTGCCATGCTCAGCTGCTCCGACACCGGCACGTGCGTCGACAGCTCCGCACCCAGTGCGGCGGTAAAGCCCAGCATCGCCAGCCGACCGTTAATGATCTCTGGGCCGGGCCCGCTGAAGGCCATCGCCTCATCGGCGGATACGGGCTCTACGCTGCGGGGGGCGGAGTCCTGGGCGTTCTCACGGACCGCCTCCTCCACAAAGCTGTTGAGAGACTCGGGGGTCTCCTGGGGCAGGCCCAGATCATCTACCTCGGAGTCCTTCGCAGAGGGCGGCTTGGCGAAGGCGCGAAGGTCGGGGTGCCGAGCACCCTCGGACAAAACGGCGTGGGATGAGTAGCAGCGGGGAACGCGGTGGGCCTCGAAGAGCGGCGCAACATTGCGCGAGCCAGTGGCCTTGGAAGTGCGGGCGATAGCGGCAGTCCCGCGAGAGGTGACGGCAGCGGAGATAGTAGCAGCCATTGTGTTGATGACGGGGAAGGCAACAAATAAAGAAGTGGATAAGCAGCACCTCTTCAGGTAACAAATGCGGTAGGGACGAACTCGCAGCAGACACTGTTGCGAAGGAATTGCTATGATTATTCGATGGAACTGGGCCTACACATGCTTGGCACTGCCTCTTATATAGAAGCCTGGGGCGAACGCTTTCCCTGTTTGTCTCGATGCTTGTTGCGCTCGACGTGAGGCGACCCCATCCGTGGGCTGGCGGGTGCGCTGCGCTGCGCTGCTGCGGCTCGGCTTCGGCAGGCAGTCAATTAGTGCTCCCGCGACAACTTTCTGAGGCTGTGCACGGCTGCACGTGACATCGACTATAATCCTTAAATTACGAATTATAATCGTGCACTGGCGCAGCAGAGATTACGGCGGCTCTGATAATTATGTTGTAGATAGAATGTTTATGTTGAAGATAGATTCGAAAAAGAAAGTGGCACCAGAGCATTGATTCTGACTAGCGACCAGCTACAGATACTACTACAGTATGCCTATCACATACCACTGCCTACTTGGGCTACTGGGTATGTAACTTAGTTGTGTGTCAGTTTGTCTGTGCTGTGTCCGCCACTGCTGCGGTACGTCCACAGCTAAATAAGGATCAGCGGGTCGAATCTACCGGTGTAGTTATTTACCTTATACCGTACAGTCCGAAATAGTTGCTAACTGGCCGGGAGAAATCGTTTATTTTTCTTCCATCCGTCGTTATGATGAATCGAATAAGAAAATGCGACATAAAGTAATAGTCCTTACTAAGTCTGTCGCTACATTAGTCGCTAGTCGCTACGCTCATCGACACCGGCAGACCCTGCAGAATGAAAATCAAGTCGCTATTGATATAGCCGACGGGGAATGGTCGGAGATTTAATCTCGCGCTCAGCGAACAATACCGCCAGGATGACAATGATCCTTCGGTTCAAAATAGTCGCTGATCCGATACCCGCCATTATCACTTCCCGGCCGCCTTCATCACTAGTGGGTACCGGGAAGATACACCCCTCCACATTAGTCCGGGTTCTGCATTTTCGATCGCAAAGCGCATGCATGGGCGAGGATCACGCCGGCTGCATGTGCATACATGCTAACAACAGTGGGAATAGTTCGGGCGAACGCCTATTGTGCGCTTTATACCCACCCGGGCGACAACACGACCATTTGTGGGCGCCCTTTAAAAAACGAGAAATCGGTGCATGATGCGTTAGCGCCGGAAAATTGTGGGTTGCGCCAACCGTCCAAACCTATGGAAATAGCCGCACTCGTCGCACCAAACTCGGTGAATACGGCCCTTGGCCTAAATTGCACACACCATGCGTGTAGGCCACTGAAAGCATGTCGATATATATAGGCACGACGTGACACCCCAACCACAAGTTGGCCACCGTGGGGACTAGTTTTGGGGTGAAAATGCTGTTGTTTCTGTGGTGATCGCACGTAGGAGAGGTGCTCGATGGCCCCCTTGGCGTAGGGCGATGCTCTACTATGGAGGCGCGTGGTGGAATGCCAGTTGCACCGTTTCGTGGGCGGGGTGGCGCGGTAGGGGCGTGGACTTTAATTAATATGAAATTCCTTGAAAATAAAATGCTGTGGAAAATGTCATTTTGGCTGGTAGATGTGTGTATCGCTAGGAGGCGGCACATGCCAAGTGTTGGTGGTCCGTGGTCATCCACACACATAACGCTCTCGCACAGCCGGGTATGGGGCTTAGACACGCACTTGGCGCAAAGGCACGCGGCCGCCTGACATGGGTGGGCACATGAGGCAGTGAGGGGCAACTTGGACGATCATCTTTGGGGTTTTTTCCGGGGCCGCAAAAAAGCGAAATTTTGATTTTAGAAGACAGTTATCGACGCAGATGTGAACGAGCAATTGCGTGGTATTTTTAAAACAATTTTCTGAGCAAACCCTGAGAAGTTATAGCGTTCTAAAGCCAAGGGGGTGTTGCTGAGCGTGGCCGACACTTATGCCATGCCAGTATCCCAACGCGACATGTACTAGCCGCCGCCCACGCGGCTGCACCCCGACCAAATGCACCCGAGCCCCTCGCTAATGTGTTTCCTCACGCGTTCATGGCCATCCCGCCGTTTGGTTGTCTATTCACGCGCGTCGGCGTGTGCGTGATACCGACCCCTGGTTTTGGTGCAGTTGCAAGGCGACGCCCATCCACGCACCAAGTGCAGCGTGACACCCTAGTCAAACGTCTTTACGCTTCGGTTTGAGCCACTCGTCATGCAGGTTTTATAAAACCCTCTGAGATTCCAGGGTTTCATCTCACATATATACCCTACGTTCAGGTACCCTAGACTTCTGAAGTCTTGAGACTGCCGAAAAGGGACCCCAAACTTATGTGCAGGGGTGTATTATATTCCCTACATCAAATGTACGCAACCTCCCAAAACTCAGTCGGAAAAGGTACGGCGCCTATGGATTATGCTCTCACAGGAAATCCCACCATGGGGCAGCTGAGGTCAATGTCCCAAGCGCCATCACTAGGGCTAGTGTTGCAGACATCACACTTATTACTACCGTTCCGCCGGTCAGCCGATCTGTTCGCATGATTGTTATATGGGAGCAGAGGTCGCGGGGCTCGGGGGGAGGGGGGGGGGGAGGGGGGGGGGGGGGGGGGGGGGGGGGGTCGTGCTATAGCGGAGCGGGCCCCACCCACGATTCCGGTACGAGGGACGTGTTCGGGTACCAGAGCTAAGCATGGGTGAGAAATCCTACATGCCGCTCCGCAGTAGTGATAGTATGCGAACAATAACATGCAACCTCGCAGTAGTGATATTATGGGAGGTTTCATGTTATTGTACGCAGCGTCCCTACCAACCCGCCATGTGTGGGTCCCGGCGCGAACTGGGGACTGTGGGAGGGAGTGTGAATAAGCGCGGAGAATGGTTGGTTACAGAGAAGTGGCTAGGCCCGCCTGAGTGGGCGCCGCACGCAATGAGGTAGGCTTTGCGGTGCCTGGTGCGCGCGCGCTGTGCTACTGGGGACCATCAATGAGGATGCACTAAAGTACTGAGGCATACCCTAGCTACATTGTACATAATTATGTAGTAGTGTACCAACACTGATGTCAATACCCCCTCGATGTTGCAAGGGGAAGCTTTAAGCATGGGCTTCGGCTGCCGACCCTAGTCGCTAGCCTAGCTGGAGAGGCAGCCCGCCATGCCCATACCTCGGCGTGGGTCGGAGCTGGCCCTCTGGGGACACGGAATGCGCGGCTGCCGAGCGGGCTAAAGTCCAAGATATGGCTGACCGCATATCCTTGGCGCTGGTGTGCCGAGCTGCGCATACAAATTCCATACAAATTTCATACGCACCGATTTCTGGCCGGAGAGAGTTGCGCAAAGTTCCCAACAATCGGCCGAGCTGAGAAACTGTTCGGACGGGCAGTGCACTTATACGCGGCGGTCGCTCGCTGCATGGCGTCGTAGTAGCCCGCGAGCCCGTGCATGGCGGTCGTTGGCGTCATGGTAGCCACCTTCCGGGTGTGCGCTGTCGTTGAATGCGCGTGAACTTCATTGTGGCGAAATTGCGCCGTGAATAGTGCGACGTGTAGTCGTTGCTTGGGTGTCGAGGACCGGTTACCCACCGCCGGTGATCTCCGTTTTACGTCTAGACTCGCGTCTAGACTGACTTCTTGCGTCGTTAGACCACCCTCCATAGTAGAGGGCCCATAACTTGTTGTGCGCAGAGTCCCTACCAGCCCGCCATGTGCGGGTCCCGGCGCGAGCCGGGGACAACTATGGGAGGGAGCGTGAAGCGCGGAGAGTGGCTGGCTACAGGGAAGTGATCATGAACGCTTGGGCGCCGCACAAGCATAGGCCGGCGTTGCGGTGCGTGGTGCACGCGCACTGTGCTAATGGGGACCATCAAAGCGGATATGTACTAAAGTACTGAGGCATACCCTAGCTATATTGTTCATGCAGTAGTGCACCAACAATGATGTCAACGTGCCTACTTGTATAGTTGCTATAGCCCCGCCGTCATATTGTTTCGAACGCCGGCCCCGCCCGCCCGGGGGTTGGCGTCGGGCGGGGCGGATCCGTATTCCGCGACTTCTCAACGTTTGCTGTCACCATCAGCACGTGGAGTCATCGGCGGGACAACTCACCCTCAGTAGGTGGCGGCGCCAGCACACTTGCAGCCGTTATGACCTGTGGCCTCGGAGCCGAAGGAGTAAAGTTTACACAGGACCGCACGTCCAGCACATCAGCACTCTCGCCCTCAGGCGGCGCCATCGGCAACTCGGGAGCGACTGAGCTACAAAGCGACGGGCTTCACCGGTCGGCAGGCCAGCATGACCCCGCTAGCCGCCCTCCCGCCCCTTCTAGCGCCAATTATGCGTACGTGACTCTGGTTACGTGTGGCGACAACTACGTGCAAGGCGCGCTCACGTTGGTGCACTCGCTCGCGGCGGCTGGCAGCACGGCGGCGGGGGTGGTGATGGTGCCCAACGTATCGGCCGCCGGCCGCGTCGCGCTGGCCACCTTCTGCGTCATCTTTCCGGTGGGCGTCTCCGCGATGGACGTGGCGCAGAGATACCTGCCGCGCTTCTCGTCCGACAGCCTCTACGTGCAGTTGGGCACACTTTCCCTCTCAGAACGGTACCGGTACATAACGACGCTCACAAGTAGCCTCGGACGACGAAATCACCGGTAATGCGCCCCCCCCCCCCCCCCCCCCCCCCCCCCCCCGGCAAACCACAACACAGGGTAAAGTACAATGTGGCCGGTCGATCCATAGTCCCGCTGCCACCGGTCGCCTGATCCTGGCATGCATGGCTTCACCGCGAGCCACCTGCGGCCAGTCCGCCCCCCACAAGCAGGCAAACACGGCCAAATCTGTGCCCTCAGCACATGACATGGAAGAAGGGGATGAGGCGTTGCAAGGCGGACAGGCACCGCGCGACGCGGACGTCGGTATCGCCGATCCGGCGCGAAAACACCTCACAGGCGGCGCGGCCGTCCCGCCCGCCGCCCCACAACCCACAACCTACACCACCGCTTTTGTGGCCTCTAGTCACACCAATAACCCAGACCATCTACTCTCTGACCCAGTCATGGCAGTCTAAGCGAACGATCCTCCTGGCGTCAAGGCTGTCGCAGTCCCGCAGGAATCGGCAGGCCGTCCCGTGCTGGTTGATCCGTTCCCCATTACTATCCCCCCCCCCC